>CABEEJ010003761.1:38808-62949 GCA_901482245.1 Timema douglasi
GGAGAGTGGAAAAACCATTTAGGAAAAACCATCCCAGTTCACCCGACCGAGATTCGAACCTCGATCTCCCCGTCCTCAGCAGTCGAGCCTAACACGACTAGCGCGTTAGCCAACTACGCCACCGAGGCGGGTTTCATATAATAAAGATCGATCTTTAAGTTAGATGTCATGGACGAAATATCTTCTTCCTTAGCGTGGTGGAATATTTATTTATATTCATTACAAAAAAAAAGCTTTACATGCATGACTAATGGAAAGATTTATTTATTCCCTTGAAATATTAAATATTACACATCATTGTAATATATTCATTAACTCTGATGACGTGTATCGTGACGTCATCTCCACGAATCGCAGTAGTAAGGGAGGTAACAATTACCGTCGAGCTTGCTCTAAAGAACAACCCCCTAAAAGAGAGGCGCGGAAGATAAAGGTTTCCGTGAATTAGCATGAAACTTAAGTTGTAGCTCCCGCAACTCCCCGGAGACGTGCGCGCGCATTATCATTTACAATGAGTCCTCGCTAGGGAGGGGAGTGGGGAGAGGGTGCTTCCGTTTCTTCCTTACGTCTTTTCTCAGCAAAAGGAAGGTTGCAGCAACGACTCCTTTTGTGTTATACAGGGGTGAACAACAGAGGCTCGTTATATAGCTGGGTTCATGATCTACATACTTCAGGATTATTGTATACAAATAATTTCAAGCATTTACTTCAGGATCCATCCTATACCATAGTTTCAAGAATTTACTTCAGGTTACATCCTATACCATAGTTTCAAGAATTTACTTCAGGTTACATACTATACCATAGTTTCAAGAATTTACTTCAGGATCCATCCTATACTGTAATTTCAAAAATTTACTTCCTGATTCATCCTATACCATAGTTTCAAGAATTTACTTCAGGATCTACTCTATACAAATAATTTCAAGCATTTACTTCAGGATCCATCCCATACCATAGTTTCAAGAATTTACTTCAGGATCCATCCTATATCATAGTTTCTAGCATTTACTTCAGGATCCATCCTATAGCATAGTTTAAAGAATTTACTTCAGGAACCATCATATACCATAGTTTTAAGTATTTACTACAGGATCCATCCTATATCATAGTTTCAAGCATTTACTTCGGGATCCATCCTATATCATAGTTTCAAGCATTTACTTCGGGATCCATCCTATAGCATAGTGTAAAGAATTTACTTCAGGATCCATCCTATATCATAGTTTCAAGAATTTATTTCAGGATCCATCCTATATCATAGTTTCAAGCATATATTTCAGGATCAATAACTTATCATGCATAGTGTCAAGCATTTAAAGACAACTCTGGTTAAAATGATCCTCTATGGACTCAGATATTTTGTTCACTATGTGCTAAGTTCACTAAAACAGACTTTTTATCTGAAAGTAGTGTGTTATTGATAAACAAAATAAAAGATCAAATACAATACCTTTTTATTGAAATTAATTAATTAATCTTAAGGAAATGTTTACTGTGTACTGTTTTAAACAAATATTTTTTTCAAGATCTTTCTCTAGAGTCTGTGCTTTCTTCCGCAATTGATTCCACACTATCCATGCATTCAAAAAACTAAGCCGAGTAGAAATGATTAATTTTTTGAGTGTCATATACACTCTCGAAGAAAAGAATTCGTGAAAACAATTACTAAATAGCCGCAAACTGTAATTCACTGTCCTGTAACTCCTGCCTGATTAATACAACTCAGAAGATTGTCTTCTTTCCTTAGACAAACAAAAGTATTAAAACTTAAGCCGGGTCAATGGGTGCAGTGAGAGTTTAAGTTCAACCCCCCGCCCCCCCTTCCACAATCCGTACTTTCAATCAAGCTTTGTGCTGCCTAAACAACAACTCAAGTGGAGAATCGGTGTCTTCAAGTTTAAACGACCAAAAAGTTGTGTTTTTAAATAATTATGATATTAGAATGACATTTCTTATCGAAAGTTTAAATTTTTCTGTTCACTAAAACCGAAGTTGAAGGGTTCATTGTAAACAAATGTTTTAACAAACATTGAAATGTATATTGGTTGGGACCAATGAATTTGGTTGACTGTAGTTGAATAATCACTACAGCCAAGTTCACTAAAACCACAGTTGACTGTACTATAGTTTCAAGAATTTACTTAAAGATCCTTCCAATCATTTGCTAGCATTTAATTCAGTACAACGGATTTACTTAAGGATCAAGCATTTACTTCAGGATCCAGGATTTACTTTATGTTCCAGAGTTTACATCATGATTTACCATTTGCTTCAGAAGCTAGTATTTACTTCTTAATTCAGCATTTAATTTCAAATCGATCATTTACCTCCTGATCCAGCATTTACTTTATGTTCAAGAGTTTACTTCGGGATACAGGATTTACTTCAGGGCAAAGGAATAGATCAAGATAAGGACACATTAAAAGTTACAAGCATAACCAAAACTAAAGAACGTTATTACTATATATAAAATAAGGTAGGAAAGTTATCTCTGCATACCTTAGAATTATGACATGAATAGTTTTTCTTAAGATATTTTAAGTTTAAGTGCTGGTTTTCACTCAACTCAAAATATTTAGTAGAAATGCTATTTCAATTTAATTTAGCGCCACGTATTATTACTCGTTCAGGTTATACGCTTAAGTACTAATTACGCTAATAGGTTAGGAATTGGGAAAGTTGAATATAGAAGAAGTGAACCCACATCTGCCTGGAGGGAGAGTGGAAAACCATTTAGGAAAAACCACCTCAGTTCACCCTACCAAGATTCGAATCTCGATCTCCCCGTCCTTGTCAGTCGAGTTCAACACGAAACTAACTATGCCACCGAGTCTGGTGTGTAGAAATGTTAAATATAATATATTAAAATAAAGTCTCAGAGATCTGCTTTCCCATAAAGCTGCTCCTCTGGACCCACCCTGGGTCTTTGACGTTCGTTTAATCGTATCTTACCTATATGTTTCATCATCCAGAGTTGTTGGTTGGTTGGTTGGTGTACAAGTTGAAGTATTACACAACAAGATTCAAATAAATAGTACAATGTACCAACGTTACAATGCCAGTAAATTACCAAATAATAAATAAAACAGGAGAATTTAAACATTTTATTGATCAAATACAAAAATATTTAATAGATTTTTTAAATATTTTAATAGTTTCAAATCTTTATTCAATAGAAGAATACAAGTTTCAAGTATGAGAAAAAATATGTTTACATATATTTTTCTGTCTGCCTGCCTGTATGTCTGTCTGTATGTATGTGTCTTACAGCCTTTCAGTAACATCCACCGATTCAAATAAACAGGAGTGAGACAAAAAAAAAATAGAATTTAGGGTAAATTTATTTGTACTTGAGTTGAGAAGGATTGAGAAACAATTTAGGAATAAGCCACGTCAGTACAACTAGCTGGGATTCAAACCTCAAACTTATCGTCAACAACCAATCAGACAAGTTGAGACTAGGGCCTTTATCCGTGTGCCAACTGGTTTGTGAAACAAACTTATTAAAATTAAAATATATTAATAAAACATGTTTCATGAAAAGTTCATTCGAGAGAAAAATGTTTTAAAGGATTTGATTGAAAAACTCTAGACCTTAAATTTAACGTATAAATATTTTAACATATTAACTACATGCCATGCTCGCTGATGGGGAGGATTAAGCTTTATTATTTAAATAGTTTGACTCAGCTTTTCATGTTACATTTTAAACCCAAAACATTGAATAAATGTCATCACGAAAGTTTGTGCCGCTTTGAATAGAGTACTATTCACGTATCGTACTAACTTTTTCTATGGCACTAGGAACTTGAAAGCTCATTGCCGCACTTGTACGCCCCCTACCTATAGCTTAAGATAGTTTTATCTAATCCACCTCATTGTATATTGTCTCTTTCAGATCCATTCTAATGTCATCCTCCCATTTGCGTCTACAGTAGCCCCATGCCTTCTTTTTCTTTCTCTGACAGTTAAAAGCTTTGTAGAGTTACCAGACCAAATTATGTATCCCTACGCCGAACCATATGATCTGCAAAAACATGTGTTTAGCAGCTGTCACTTCTGACGGTCAAAATTTAGGTATTATACCTAAATATTGACTGTCAGAAGCCAGCTGTGAGCTGTCAGTCAACACCAAAGAAGCCATGGGGCTACTGTAGGTCTTTCCAATGGTATATTCTTATTGTGTTTACCAATTAATAGTTTGAACAAGCTTCTAGATTTTTCCATTCGCATTGCATGTCCTGCTCATAGTAATCTGCGTTATTTTACCAACATAACAATGACTTGTGATGAGTAACTCCTCAAGTCATCATTATGTAACCTCCTCTATTCTCCAGTATCTTCATCCCTTTTTAGAACCAAATATCTTCCTAAGTACCTTATTTTCAAACACCTTAAATTTATTTTCGTCATGTAAGGTAAAACACCACGTTACACACACACACACAACACACACACACACACACACACACAGAAAAACCGTTAAATTATTTTTTTTGTATATTATATTTAGCACCGCGTCTTACTATCCGTTCGGGTCATACGCTTTAAGTACTAATTACTTTAATGGATTAGGAATTGGGAAGGTTGAATTAGAGGACGTGAACCCGCATTTGCGTGGAGGGAGAGTGGAAAACCATAGGGAAAAAAAAACAGTTCACCCGACCGAGATTCGAACCTTGATCTCCCCGTCCTAAGTAGTAGAGCTCAACACGACTAGCGCGTTAACCAACTACGCCACTGAGGCGGGTTATTTTTGTATATTGTTAGTCTTACATTCCTGGACGAGATGTCAACAACTTACTGGCCGAATAATAGCATGCATTTCCTGATTGTGTTATTTCACTAATTTCCACTTTAATATCGTTATTTCTAGTTATACTTGTTGCTAATATTTAAATTCATTAAATATATCGCAGTAATCTCTAAAGGTTTACGTATCGTAGGAAACAAAAAATAAAATTAAGCTGTTTATTTTCACCGCGTACTAGTACAAGACCAGATAATAAGCATTTAATTATACTAATGGGGGGGAGATGATAAAGATAGAGCTTAGAGGAAATGTGGAGAGAGAGTGGAAAATCATTTATAAAAATCTCTCCTAAATACACTTAACCAGAATTTGAATCCCGACCCTCCTTTAACCGATAAACTCTACTAAACCATCTTGACATTTAGTCCACACGCCCACCAATACGGGTGAAAATGTGGCCGTCTAATAAGGTTGTATTTTTATAATATGTTTTAACTGATTATTTTTTTAAATAAAATAAGAACATCCCATTTTTGTACTTAGCTCAAAAGTAATTACTTTACTTCATCATTTAAAGCACACGACTATTTCACTTAAAACAAGGAGAGAAGAATATTTTAGACTCTAATTATAACGAAGTTGTGATAATGGCAACATCCCGCTAAGCAAAATGGTACAAAAGATTATATTTTAGAGGGCTTTATAAAAAATTCCAATTAATAAATACATGTATTCAGATTAACGGGTGCTCTTTATATATATATATATTTTTTTTTTAACTGTGCGAAATGAATTAAGAATCTCTTTGGTCTGAATGGGGGTGACTAGGACGAGAGGCCAAGAGGGAGCTGGGCTTTAAACGCGCCACCAATCATCCCAATCCTTCATCTCCTTTAACCACCACTGTTTTTCTTTAAATCCTACTAAAACAAATCGTTATTTAAAAAAAAATCGTATAGAGTAGCTTATTTGTTTGTTCATGGCTCCTCTTCACAAGTTTGTCCGAAATAAAACACCCCCATGTTTTTCCATCAAGTTATTATCTTTATTGAATTTATCTTATATATATTCATATTATTATATTAGAATTCAAATTCTTTAAAGTGTGTTTTACCATTACCTCTGATTGTTCCTCGAGCTACAGCCGAAATGTTATGATATATTTGGTTGTTGTTTTTTTAGCACCGCGTCTTACTACTCATTCGAGCTATAGAAGGTTGAATTTAGAAGAAGTGAACACACAATTGCGTGGAGGGAGGGTGGAAAACCATTTAGTAAAAACCACCCTAGTTCACCTGAACGAGATTCGAGTCTCAATCTCACCGTTCCCGATAGTCTAGCTCAACACGTAAATTAGTGCGTTAGCTAACTACTCCACGAAGGCCGGTTTTATTTTAATTAAAACTTCCTAATGTGTATAGATTTTATACGGCCATTCCTCTAAATGAAACACCGATTTTATTTTAAAATTAAATTTAAGGATAGTTTGATAATGAATCATTTTTAAATATTTAAAATTTTAGAAACTGACTATAGCAATTTTATTTAAAATTTATATCAGTTAATTTGTTTATTATTATTATTTTTGACACACCTTGCTGGCCACATGGTTTAAGACGTCACTCTGACATTAGATTAGACCGGTGATGACGGGGAGGTGGCGTTAGAATCCTGGTCGGATGTACTGAGGGTGCTTTTTCCTAAATTCCTTTTCCTTTCTCCCTCCACGAAAATGTGGATACATTTCCTATAAAATTAAAACTTTCTCATCCATAGTGAATTAGCGTAATTAATACATATACGTACAACCCGAACGGGACATGGTTTCAAAAAAAAAATTGCACCGCACATTACTACCGAATTACTTGTGTGGTAGGTATTAAAAAAATAAGAATTTAGAGAGATTTTAGTCATATTTTCATGTAAGGGGAGTGCTAGACCATTTATAAAAAAAATTACACCCTTAGATCATCCAATCGAGATTCGAGCCCAGCCTCCCACCCCCTCTCCCACGTCAGAGTCAAACCAAGGACGAACTTGGACGTTCATTCTAGGTTCTCACCAACAGATGCATAGTTTAAATTTTCAATAGAAGACCCTTTACCGAAAAAATGTCGGTGAGCATAGATAACATTTTATTATACTATTGACAAGACGTGTATTAATCACAACTTGTGAATGTGTGGAGTGCCAGGCCTCCACCGTGGTTCGGATTCCACGTTAAACTGTAGGTACCTCCATTTCATCTCACAATCACCTTACCATTACACATTAGCGTAAGTGCGTGTAACCCAAACGGGTAGTAAGACGCGGTGCTAATAATAGTAATAATATTATACTATTAGTGTTATTTTAGAGGTATTTATAATATATATTAAAGTGACAGGTTCAGGACGCGTGACTTGACGTATAAATACGTGACAGCTGATCTAGTAACTTTTAAATCTTTCAGATAAGGTCATTGCTATTAAAATTGAACTATATCTTTGTTCACCCTCGGCTTGGAATCGTGGCTCGGGTTTTATTTGTCCCTGCGCAATATCGAGGCAAACACAAACCTCTTTTCATTATCACTACAGCTGTTGTGCTTGAGAGCCATCTATATGGAGATGTAACTCAGCCATCAGACCTGTCTTCCCAAAGAGGGGACATTTTGAGGTTACTGGAGAGATTAAAACCCTTACAAACTGGGAGGAATTGGAAGAATAATTGGCGTGGCTTCTTCTCTTAAAAACACAAACGGCCATTTATAATTAAGATTGTGTATTTTCATAAAAGTAAAATACAAGTATTTTAAACTATTTGAAAGTTTAAAAATTTAAGAATTTTTCAAAAAAAATAAATATATATATGTGTGTATATATATACACATTTTACATACACACACAAAATTCTAAACTCCTAAATTAATAGCACCAAATGGGTGACCTGGCGGTCTAGGGGTAAGGTGTCAGACTTTTATGCTGGCGGCCGGGGTTCAATCCTCGGTCCCGGCAAAGATTTATCAGATTACCAAACCCTTCCTTCACCTCTTACAAGACATCTTGTGAATGTGAGGAATGCCAGGCCTCCACCGTGGTTCGGATTCCACTTTAAACTGTAGGTCCTTCATTTCATCTCACAATCACCCTACCATTACACATTAGCGTAAGTGCGTATAACCCGAACGGGTAGTAAGACGCGGTGCTAATAATAATAATAATAATAGCACTAAGGATTCATAGGATAGTATAATATTATCTTATCATTCAGTGTCATTACAGGCCCCATAAGTAGTGGTTATTGCATCTGTCTACAAGTATAGGGGTCCCAGGTTCAATTCCAGGCTGGTACCTTGGGTATTTTTTTACCAAAAGGGTAATCACCCCAACGGTCACCAGAGTTCGGTTGGTTAGGGTAAGTTAGGTTGTAATTGTTTCCACTGGTTTCACACCCTCGTACTTACTATCATCATCACCTCATCTCTTTGGACATGGAAAGAGCCTCCACGGAAATGATTTACGATTAGTACAGTCGGGCATCCCTTGGGCAACGGTACATTAGTACAAGCTAATCTTTCCACAAACTGGGCTACGAATGATGTAACACAGACTCATAAAATTAACGTATGTATTCTGTTTCATGACTCATTTTTAAAAATAACTTCAGACTCTTATACTGGATGATGTGATGCTAATGTTTATTCCAACAAAAAAAAGGGGCATATATTGCTGTGGACACGTAGTACAAGACATTAATCTCGCATCACCCTTGGTCTCTGTAGGCACTGAGGTCAGGGTTCGTGTCCAGCCTGTGGTGGGGATCACTTTTCATTTTCACTGAAATATTTTTTTTTCTATTTTTTGTCCACGCTAATGTAAATTCATTTCCTCAAAGTTACTTTTATCATAGGTATAGATTAATTAAGTCTAATTTAAGTCACCTCCTGGTCTAAGGCATTACTCTTGTGATAAATTTGACTGATGATAACAAAGGATTGGAGTTGAAATCCCGGTCGAGTGTACTGAGGGTGGTTTCATTGAGCGGTTTTCCACTCTTTCTCTCTCTCTCTCTCTCTCTTTCTCTCTCTTTATCTCCAAACAAATGCTGGTAAACTTCCTCTAAATTAATCTTTCCTCATCCTTAACACAGTATCGTAATAAGTACGTATGTGTAAAATCCCTAAATGGTGGTGATTTACGGCGCTAAAATAAAAAAAGGCGTTAATAGCTTTTGTAGTGAGGAAGGCCAAACGTAGAGGAATCATACCGACATTTGTGTGAAGGGTGAGAAGGAAACAATTTAGAAAAAAATTCTCAGTTAATTTGACTGAGACTCTAACCCCAACTTCTCCATCACCAGCAATATATGAGTCTTACATTTATTTAGTCCAATTGAAGGAACTATGTACCAATTGCTTGGTGCGCTGTCCTAGGTTAATCTAACTTTTAAGTCACTTTATAGGTCTGTGAGATAAATCACCTACTTTATTAATGGCATTAAGAACTAAAACGTTCATTGACGCACATACAAAAGTAATCCACCTATCTATATCTTGAGCTAGTTTTATTCAATCCCCCTCATTGCATCCTATCTCTATCTTGAGCTAGTTTTATCTAGTACCTCTACTTACACGTTATCTCTATCTTGAGCTAGTTCTATCCAACCCACCTTTTTACAAAATATCCTTATCTTGAGCTAGTTCTATCCAACCCACCTTTTTACAAAATATCCATATACTGAGCTAGCTCTATCCAGCCCACCTTTTTACAAAATATCCATATCTTGAGCTAGTTCTATCCAACCCACCTTTTTACTAAATATCCTTATCTTGAGCTAGTTCTATCCAACCCACCTTTTTACAAAATATTATTATCTTGTGCTAGTTCTATCCAGCCCACCTTTTTACAAAATATCCATATATTGAGCTAGCTCTATCCAGCCCACCTTTTTACAAAATATCCATATCTTGAGCTAGTTCTATTCAGCCCACCTTTTTACAAAATATCCTTATCTTGAGCTAGTTCTATCCAGCCCACCTTTTTACAAAATATCATTATCTTGAGCTAGTTCTATCCAGCCCACCTTTTTACAAAATATCCCTATCTTGAGCTATCTCTATCCAGCCCACCTTTTTACAAAATATCCCTATCTTGAGCTATCTCTATCCAGCCCACCTTTTTACAAAATACCCTTATCTTGAGCTAGTTCTATCCAGCCCACCTTTTTACAAAATATCCCTATCTTGAGCTAGTTCTATCCAGCCCACCTTTTTACAAAATATCCCTATCTTAAGCTAGTTCTATCCAGCCCACCTTTTTACAAAATATCATTATCTTGAGCTAGTTCTATCCAGCCCACCTTTTTACAAAATATCATTATCTTGAGCTAGTTCTATCCAGCCCACCTTTTAACCAAATATCCTTATCTTGAGCTAGTTCTATCCAGCCCACCTTTTTACAAAATATCCCTATCTTGAGCTAGTTCTATCCAGTCCCTCTCATTACACTTTAACTCTTTCAGCTCATCTTAATGTTATCCTCCCATCTGTGTCTTCTCAATGGTATCCTCCCATTGGCCATACCAGTCAGTATGCCGAATAAAAGTTCTAAAATCTCCCATTCGCGCGTCAGGTTGTCCTGCCTACCGTAATCTACGAGACTCGATTACCCTAACAATGTATTGTGATGATTAACTCATCAAGTCATCATTATGTTACCTCCTCTACTCCTCAGTATCTTCATCCCATTTTGGATAAAATATCTAAGCAAGCATCTTGTTTTCAAACACCCTCAATTTAAAATAAATAAACAATAACTGTACTGGTTGTTCTCTAGGGTTGTGAAACGTGGTATCTTACCTTACCTGAAGAAAATTATTTTAAGGTGTTATATATTATTATTATTATTTGCACCGCATCTTACTACCCGTTCGGGTTATACGCACTTACGCTAATGTGTAATGGTAGGGTGATTGTGAGATGAAATGTAGGACCTACAGTTTAACGTGGAATCCGAACCACGGTGGAGGCCTGGCTTTCCTCACATTCACAAGATGTCTTGTCAGAGGTGAAGGAAGGGTTTGGTAATCAGAAAAATCTATGCCGGGACCGAGGATTGAACCCCGGCCGCCAGCACAGAGGTCTGACACCTTACCCCTAGACCGCCAGGTCACCTACTAAGGTGTTATAAAATAAGGGGCTTATATTTGGTCCAAAATGGAATGAAGATACTGAGAAGTGGAGGAGGTTACACAATGATGAGTTACATCTTCTGTACTAATCACAAGACATTGTTTTGTTATTAGAGATAAGTAAGGTTAAATTTAGTGGTAGTATAACTGAATTTTTGTGGGGGAAATGGAAAACCATTTAACACAAACTATCTTCAGTCATCGGCGAACTAGTATATTCCGAGAGTGACGTCTTAGACCATGCGTTTAGTGGAGTGGGTAAGACATTGTTATGTTAATCAATTCACGAAGGTTACGGCGGGCAGAACATGGAGCGCGAATGGAAAAATTTAAAACAGTGTTCAAGGTATTGATTGGTATATCTGGTGGGAAGAGACCATTGGGAGTACCTAGACGCAGATGGGAGGATATCACTAGAATGAACCTGAAAAAAATAGGGTGTAATGAGGCGGACTGGATATAACTAGCTCATGATAAGTATAGAAAGGCATGAGGTGGACTGGATATAACTAGCTCATGATAAGTATAGAAAGGCATGAGGTGGACTGGATATAACTAGCTCATGATAAGGATAGAGTGGCATGAGGTGGACTGGATATAACCAGCTCATGATAAGGATAGAGTTTAATGAGGTGGACTGGATATAACTAGCACAAGATAGTGATGGATGGCGTACTTACAGCAATGACCCTTTGAGTTCCTAATGCCATGGACCAAGTAAGTATCGGAAAACTTACTTGTGTGGCAAACTATACTGTAGCAGCCTCCAGACTATCGAGCTGATCATGGCTCTAAACCTCGACTCATAACGTCAACAACGTTGGGATAAATGGGTTCACTGGAATAATCTCAACAACCAAGTGAATGTCGGCATTTCGATAAAACATCAAATAATGCTGTGCGCTTTGGCTCAAAACTCATTGGAAGGCGCTGCGAGTCGAACCACTTGCAATTTTAAATTATTGTCAGCTCTAATGTTTGAAATTTAGTTGTTGTTTAGTTGTTTAAACTTTAAAATCTAAAGAATATATTAAAACATTATTTACAATTCTCGCGTTATGTAAACTCTAAAACTAGATTGATATATTTTTTCTTTGAAAGTTTGTCGCACTGAAAATAAGTTTTAAATTGCCTTCAGGGAGAGAGGGGTGAACAAATAATCGACTCTCCCCCCAGGTAGATTTTGTGGATAAATACGTCCTAACCTGCTTCAGTTGTATAACACGTCAATCTCGTGTTATACTGGCGTTCTCAAGACAGTGAGATCGGTGTTCGAATTCCATTCAGGTCTTATAAGGGCGATTTTTCCTAAATGGTGTCCCACTCTCCTTCCGAGCAAATTCGGTTATCTTACCTCTGAAATGCTTCCTTTATCATTCATACCACTATAAGTAAAATTCCGTTAGCCAAAATCATATGCCCTGTCTTTTTTTTATTTGTCGCAAGGTGTAAATAAATACATGCCACGATAGCCAATTTTTTTTTTAATTTCCTGTTTATTGCGAGTGTCATTTACCGAAGAACGTAACTTTCTGAAGCACAATATGGCTCGCAGGAATGTTTGAGGTTCGGCTTTCTATGTGTTTCGGCTAAATGTTCGGCTCACTAGTCCAGACGTAGCTTAGAATAAATGGGGCGTTACCTCCCAAAGGACGCCGACATTGACGCCTCATCATTATTTCACGTAATGTAGTGTGCTGCATCCTTTTGATCTCTCTTCTCCCGTCTCAACTAACAGGGGGATTCTTCCCTTAGATGGAAGGGGAAGGTAGTAGATACAGATGAAGGATGGTGGAGAATGGAAGGCAGTCTCCGAACAAACAAGACGATAAGTTTCTACTAATCGGACATTCAGTCGTTTCCAGTGGTCCTTTGGCAGTGGAGTCCATCCAATGTGACGAACGCCTGTCACTTTTTATCCTCTCCTTCCCTCTTCTACACCCGCGGAAGCATATCAGATACCAGCCAATCAGGAAATTCTGACGGTTCTTTTGACATTTCTATTCATAATCACGTCCCTCGAGAGTTTTTGACTGACTGCAAAAGTTTTGATGGGCAACGCTTATGTCAGCCGTAGCAGGAAAATTAAAATTCCATTGTTACTTTCTAGATGAATATAACCATTTCGGTAGTTGAGTGGTCTAAGACAGGGGCTGGCGACTGGTTGATCATAATCGACCGGTTAATCTCGTGGCAATATAATATAGTCGATTGCTTAAGGTGGGATGGAAGGTTACGTGATAAAAAGACAGTATTTTTGCAGTTTTTATGACAAAACTGTTTTTTTTAGTCAAAACAAATAAAAAATTTGCTCCATTAAAAATATGGAATTTAATTGTCTTCACATTTTGATATCAACAGTTCCTGAATATCTATCATGAGCATGGTGGCATTATCTGTCAAACTTTTTAAACGAAGAGAAAAAGTTGTCATTAAATTTCTTGACAGATACCCAAGAAATGTTGAGATCACCGTGTGAAGAAAATTAAAATTCTATGGTTTTACTCTAACAAAACTGTATTTAACTTGGCCAAAAAAACTTTCATCCCCTTCCATCCCACCTTGAGAAAACTAAATTGTCTTCAAAAATCGATATTTGAGTATTCTTAAATAAAAAAATATATCAAATACTTTCAAATAATATTTGACTGTGACCAAAATAACTTTGATTGGCCATTGGTAATGTTAATATAATATTTTGTATTATAATGTTATCACCGTGTCTTACTATCCGGTCAGATTATACGCTTATGTACTAAATACGCTAATGGTTTCAGGGGATTAGAAAGGCAATATCTATAAAACTGTACCCGCATTTGTGTGATTGGAAAGTGAAAAACTATTTTTGAAAAAACTCGGTACATCCAACCGAGATTTTGACCTCGACCTTCATCGGCAATTTAGTTTACTACGATAGTAGCGCGTTATACCACGCGTTCACCGACGCGGGTGGGATAGAAAATTAAATAGTATATGAAAATATGCATTTCATTTATTTATATCTTTTCTTTATAAAGGAGGATACCAAAGTATTTGAAAAAAAAAAAAAATAGCCAAAGTAGAATAGAGAAATGTTGTATTATCGCGGAACCTTTGTTAAGTGTATAATTTAATCGGAGCCACCCTCTCATCTACGAAAATGCAAGTAAACGTCCTCTAAATTCATTATTTCGCGTTCCTAACATTTAATTAGTACATATGGGCACAACCCTAACAGCTAGTAAGACGTGGTGACCAAAAATAATACACAAAGAAGTTATTAATGAATTCATATTTGGAGGTATGGCTAAGGAAGATATTTTTTAATCATCTTAATTAGTGTGGAGAGCGCATTGGGGCAACCAAAGTGATAAATCACATGTTTGTGTAAAATCAATCTTCAGTGCCCCCACGGAGATCGGAGCCTAGCCCTCCACTTCACCAGTTATCCAGTCTCTTGAGAGCTTAACAATTTATAATATGTGACTACTGGTAGCACTATTATAGGATAATGTATAAATGGAAAAGCTCTGCCAAAGAGCCTTTTATTGTTAATAATATACAGGCATATATTTCATCTTATTTGTCTTGTTTGGATTACCGTTAATGGCAGGGCTGGAGTTCGAATTTCATTTGGGTGTATTGAGGTGCTTACTTACATCGACTACCGTTTCTAGCTCATGGTCTGTGTCAGCTTTTAATTCAAGCCATATATTTTCCACTATCGGCTTGCGAGGCCTGTTGTAACGTCATATGTCTCATAATCTAACTTAAGACTAGGACAGGTACAACATCGAGTCCCCATCTGTTAAGTTATCGATGTGAAAGGGTAAACCCATGAGTAGTTTTCATCCGTGCTGGGAATCGAACCCGGGATCCGTAGCTCAGTAGGCAGACACGCTACCGACTGAGCTAAGGTGTCGGACTGTACATATGTGCTTTGTTAGTAAAAAGGTTTCCCCATTCCACTTTCACACAAATGCATGTATGTTTCCTCTAAAATTCTACCTTCCTCGTCCATTAATTTAAATAATCGGATAGACCAGGTGTGTGGTAAGGAACTATATATGAAATAGTTACGAGTAATGTAATAAGGGCATAAGACTTTAAAGGAATTAATAATACCGAATACGTTTCAATCTTTATATTTCCTATATTATTATTACTAGCACCGCGTCTTACTACCCGTTCGGGTTATACGCACTTACGCTAATGTGTAATGGTAGGGTGATTGTGAGATGAAATGGAGGACCTACAGTTTAACGTGGAATCCGAACCACGGTGGAGGCCTGGCATTCCCCACATTCACAAGATGTCTTGTCAGAGGTGAAAGAAGGGTTTGGTAATCAGATAAATCTATGCCGGGACCGAGGATTGAACCCCGGCCGCCAGCACAGAAGGCTGACACCTTACCCCTAGACCGCCAGGTCACCCTTATATATTTCCTATAGCGTGATTAAATTCAGAAATATTAATATTGTGTGTCTGGGCTACAAGAATCGTAGCGTAGTAGTGTAAAGATTAGCCGGTACTTATGTACCGCTGCCCAAGGGACCCCCGAATGTACTAATCGTACATCCTTTCCGTGGAGGCTCTTCCCATGTCCCGATGAGACGTGAGGATGATAATAAGTGGTGTGAGGGTGTGTGTAACCAGTGTAAACACTTACATCCTAGCTTAAACCTGGTTAACCGAACCCTATAGAGAAAAATAACTGCGGTATCAGCCAGAAATCGAAGCTGGGAACCTTAGGCATGTAGCCAGGTGCATTGACCCCACTACACCACGACGCCAGTAATTCAGAAAGGACGAACGATAATATCAGCTAATCAATCTATTCTAATATATTAACGTTAATTGAAAGCCTCCATTTTCCCAAGCTCTCCTTCTAACGGCAGCCACCTTTTATCAATGATGTCATATATGTGTTCATAAAGGAAATAGACTAATCCTCGTCCTCGTGTTCCCACGTGGCGATATTGGAACATTCTTTTGTTTTAATTTTTCTCAACCTCTCGGGGAAAGAAATATTGTGATCGTAAAAAAAAAATCAAACTCTATATTTTGATAGATGTTGACGTCACATGAGCGAGCAGAAATTTTGTATCTAGGGTTTTAATAAGATTCACCCCTAAGGGGTTTTTAATATTAGATATCTAACCCTAAATATCATGATAGTTTACTGAAGGGTAGAAAGATAAAAAAAAAAATATTTTTTATCAAAATACGATCTAAAGATTTTAATTATTTTCTTTCCAAATATTGTTTGATATTACAAACAAAAGGACGATTCTCACTCTCCGATGAAAATTACTTTAAGATTATTTTACATTAGCATATATATCCTATTTTGATTATATATCTGTAAGTATTTGTGATACAAAATATCTTATCATCGTAAAGCTGTAATACAATTCAAAATTACCATCTTTTGTTTGTAGTAAATTTTTGTAAACCTAATGGTTTCTGATATATAAACAAACATTATAAATAATATATATTTGATTGTTATGCTCTTTGGTGGACAAAGAAGTTCCTTTTTTTTCTCAATGTTTCTATAAAAATGTATATTATTTGATCTATGATCTTTAGTGGAGTGTTTCTGCAACATTGTGTATAATTTCGTTTCACAAATCCTACTAGTTTTTAGTAAATGTCTCTATAGTGAGATAAAAGGAAGAGAGAGTCTGTACGGTGAAACGTAGCATTTAAATTATTTAAACCGAAGACAGCAAGACTAACGTAACGGATCAATTGTATTTGTTTAAAGAGTGTACCTTCCTCACCTATCATTGAAAACCCACTGATCATTTACCAATTACCAACAAATAATTGCCCATCTCTGATTGGTTGTTTGTTTGTTTGTTTGTTTGTTTGTTTGTGAGAGGTGTTCGCACGCGAGTGAAAAATGATGGAAAGTGTCGTTCCATCGATGGGATGCCTCAATGATGAACTGGCTCACCTGATCCACATCACAGGGGTACTGAGGGATGGAGGGAAGGGTTGAAAAGGGTGGGGGGGTAGACCACCACCGGTCTATCTATCACAGAGAGAGGATAGTTAAAAAAAAGGGTAAAAAAACCTTAACTGCTATTCCGATTCCAACCTTTCTCTCTTTCTCTTTCAATTGATTTACGATGGCTTGACCCCTTCTCAACTTTTTTGTTTGTTTTTTGTTTTTAAGGATGAGAGCTAGAAGATACGACTTTAACTTTTATTTTGTAGTTGAAAAATTAAGATATCCGGGTTCCACACAAAATATGTAGTTAATTAAAATGCATAAACTTATGGTATCAGCAATATCTTAATAATAAAATCCGTGTATTGACTGTCTGTCTAAAAGTTTTTCTCAAACCTCCCGATAAGCTATAAATCTGAAACCTCACAAACTGATTACTTAAGGTGGGATGGAAGGGGACGTGAAAAAAGGCCAGAGTTTTTTGCAGTTTTTATGACAAAACTTTTTTTGGCCAAAATTTAAATATATATATATATTGCTCCAGTATAAACATTAAGTTTTTATTTTCTGCACACGTTGACATCAACAGTTCCTGAATATTCATCATGAGGATCGCGGCATTAGATGAGAAACTTTTTAAATTAATAGAAAAAAATGTTATTACATTCCAGGACACCCTCGCTTGACAGATATTCAAGAACTTTTGAGGTCACCATGTGAAAAAAAATTAAATTATATGTTTGTACTGGAGAAAATTTATATTTATTTTGGCCAAAAAAATGTTTTACCATAAAAACTACAATAACACCGGGTTTTTCTCATATCTCTTTCCATCCCACCTTAAGTATCGTAATTATCCATGAAATTATTAAAACTGATGTTTTTTTGCAAGATGGTATCTCCAGAGGGAATTAAACACACCATTATCTCGTAGCTGATTTAGTTTTGGCCTATAGAGCATGAGAAAAATTTGAAACTTTTATTAAAATAAATCCAGATAAACTTTCAATAATATGGAAACAGCCCACGATACCTCCTGTTTTGAAAAATCTAAAAATATATTTTTTTTAAAAAAAGGGGGTGAGGGAAGAGACTTCTCTCGAAATCCTAAATTGAACTTTTCAGAGAGAGGCCTAACCCCTGGTGTAATATTATAAAAGAAACTTATGTTACTCATACTTATACTTTTACTAATGGTCATATTGTGAAATAATATTTTGTTCTAAAAATATTCACATAAGTCCACAGCAATATAGAAGCACCCACTTCGATGGCCACATGGTCTAACACGCTACTCGCACTAGACTGCCTGAAACTGAGATCGAGATTCGAGTCCTGGTCAGCTGTACTGAGAGTGGTTTTCCAAAATGGTATTCTATTGTCTCTCCATGCAAATACGGGTGCACTTCCTATAAATATATGACTTTCTTAAGACCTAAAACTATTAGTGTAATTAGTACATAAGCGTATAACCCAAATGGGTGCTGCTACAAAAAAAAGGGGGGGGTCTACACATACATAATGCGTAGAGCCCGTATGAGGTGTGGTTCTAAATGTATATATAGTTATATATAAATATAACCCGCCTCGGTGACGTAGTTGGCTAACGCGCTTGTGTTGAGCTCGACTGCTGAGGACGAGGAGATCGAGGTTCAAATCTCGGTCGGGTGAACTGAGGGTGGTTTTTCCTAAATGGTTTACCACTCTCCCTCCACGTGAATGCGGGTTCACTTCCTCTAATTCAACCTTCCCAATTCCTAATCCATTAGAGTAATTAATACTTAAAGCGTATAACCCGAACGGTTACTAAGACGTGGTGCTAAATATCATTATTACTAATATATATCCCCTCTGCAGACGCGTGGATCTACGTATAGCCTCAGGCCAGTGGTTTCCGTCTTTTGGTGGAGTTTGACCCAATTTTTGTTTTTGAGACCATAGCAACAACCTTGATTATCTACAAATTTTCAAATCCTAGTTTTTATATTAGACCTATCATTTTTACTACCCATCCGGGCGATCCGCATTTAATTACACTTGTGGGGTAGGTAGAATTTTTAGATTAAATTTGCCTTTATTTGTGTGGAAGGAGAAGAAGGAAACCGTTTAGGAAACATAGCCCTCGGTAACCTTGGTCGGAATTTGAACCCTGACCCTCACCACTGACAAACCAAACGAGAGTGACCTTAAGCCATGTGCTTTATTTAACTATTATAAACTGCTCAGTGGCGGCTCGTGTATAGGCACTGCCGAACTGCAGCACCCCTTATTTCCACTTGATATTATCAATAACATTTAATATAATGAGTATTTTTTTCTTTAATTCTTATTGATTTTTGTAGTACAATATATATTACTTAAGCTTAATGTCAGTTCTTCAGTGTCCATCCCCCAGTTTATGAAAAAGATACAAAAATCTTTTATGGAACTGTGCGATTCACAGTGCCAGTGACGTGGTGTTTGACTGTTGTGCGCATGCGCACACAAGGGTGTGGTTGTGGAGGAAAGCGGGACTGCCAGGTAGAGATAGCACTGTTGCTCTCTCAGTGCCGGCTCTGGTGTGATGGTGGAAAGAAGTTTTTTCTTTTACTCAGCGTGTGTTGTGCTTAAAAACCATGTACCATATTCTTGAATGTGATAAAGTGTAGAAGAGTGTAGAATTAGATTATTAATTCTATTTCCAGCTATTCTATTTGATTAATTTTTTTCGGTTCTTTTATTTAACAGAAAGACTAAATGTGCTTGCAGTACTTTCAATGGAGAGAAATTTCCTCAATGGTCATCAAGAGTTCAAGGAGCCAATTATTGAACTTTTGCGCAAATTAAAACAAGAAAAATGGATTTTATTTTTAAATGAACAGATCAAGCTTGAACTGTAACAATTTAAGTTAATGTAAATAAAAGATGTTTGGTTTTTTGTTAAGATTTTATTAAGTTCCTGAATAGATTTTCTTTTTATACGTGTTTTTTTTCCTTTTACACAATTTTAAAACAAAGGCTAAACATTTTCTGGAGCAGCACCCCCACTAATTTTAGCTACGATCCGCCACTGAAACTGCTTGTTTTGTGATTATACGAATGGTACTAAGATCTCAAAAGGAAATCAACGAACCCACTGGGTCTTTGGTAAGCTATACTAGCAGCTCCACTCGCACAAACATGAGTCTTTTACAGTAAAAGGAGTCAGTAAACAACTATCAGAGTTGAGTAACCAAAAGGAAGCTAACCAGTAACTTGATTTTTCTTTTATTCTAACCGCTTACATTTGTATTTGAATTTGGAACCTTCTTATAGTCATTATAACCACCTAAAGAAATAAAATAAAGCTTTAACCTCAACAATCATTGCAATCCCACTCGAAACAATCTAGAGATCCCGAATGGGGGTAGGAGTTCGAAACATTGTCAAGGTGGGGATTTAGAAAACGCTTGAAGTTTTTGTAGCAACACTTTTTTTTATGGGGGGGGGGGACAAAACAAATAAAATAATACTTCAGTGCAAACATAGTTTAATATTCTTCACACGGAGATATCAAGAGTTTTTGAATATTTGTCATGAGTATAGCAACATTAGATGACAAACTTTTTAAATTAAGAAAAAAAGTTGTTCTTAAATTCCAGCACACCTTTGACTGATATTCAAGAACTGTTGAGGTCACCTAGTGAAAAAAAATTAAACTCAATACTTCTACTGATGCAATATTTGATTTATTTTGACCAATAACATATTTGTATATAAACACTGTAAAAAAACACTGGCCTTTTCTCATCACGTCCCCTACATTCCCACCTTAAATTAACCGCCTCTTCAATCTCTCCCTTTTGCATGTCTGTTAGTTGAGTAATGCCTGCTGTAAGCTACTCTGACGCAACCATTCCCACAGACAGTGTTCACTCCCTGAAATATTAGCAGCCCACTACTGTCTAATGGATTTCTGATGTCACCCATACAAGACGGACCCTTCAGTCTTCGGCGTAGTGCGCAGCAGAGAGTTGGAGGTGGTGCCCTTAACGCCTACCGTCGGCAAAGGGATCGATCGTGTCTGACCGGCTGACGTAAGCTGATACCGACACACGAGATATATAATCTACGAGATATCCATTAACATGGTGTTCAGTTGTTGCCAGGGTAGTCCTCTTTTAGTTTGTTTTTAACACTACGTCTTACTACCTGCTCAGGTTATACGGTGGCTATCGTTTTACTCATACGTACAGTAGCCCCATGACTTCTTTGGTGCTGACTGACAGTTAAAAGCTTTAAAAAGTTACCAGACCAAATTATGTATCCCTACGCCGAACTATATGATCTGCAAAAACATGTGTTTAACAGCTGTCACTTCTGACAGTCAACATTTTGGTATATACCTAACTGTATTTACTTGGAGAGAGACTTTAAAACATTTAAGTAAAAGCCATCCTTAGAACAACCTAACGGGATTCAAACTCTGATCTGCCGGCTATTGGTAGTCCAATCTATTGCGAGAGTCACGCCTTGGACGTGCGGCCACCGATTCGGGTTTTGGGTTAGTTGAAAATGTACATGTGAATAGTTCACATTACTCAAGACACTCATGGCCAGGTATTAACAGAAATGTATTTCAATAATCGATTTGTAGGACATGACCTACAAGTAGGCCCACGAGGTGCTCAAACCGGTCCCGGTACCAGGAGTAGAGTGCCGACCCCCCTCGTCTTGTAATACTAGACTTAAAGTTAGGATGTAGTGAACTCAAGAAAAGGGCTGTGTTTTCACAGAAAAAATATTTTTTGTCAAAATAAATCAAATATTGTTTCTATACACACAAAGAGATTAATTTTCTTCATATGGTGTATATCAATAGGTTGTTAAATATTATTTGTCATGGGCATAGCGTCATTATATGACACACTTTTTAAAATAAGAGAAAAAGTTGTCATTAAAATCCAGGATACACTTGACAGATATTCAACAAATTTTTTATATCAATATGTGAAGAAAATTAAACTCTTTGTATGTATGGAGAAAATATTTGATTTATTTTGACCAAAAAAAATATTGCTATAAAAACTGCAAAGACACTGACCTTTTTTCGCGTCCCCTTCCACCCCACCTTAAGTGGCAGCAAAACCTTATTTGTCTAGGAGGAATTAGGCAAAAAAAAGGTGGGGTTTTGAGGGGCAGAGGACCCTCTCTCATCAAATTCTTAGAAAGTATTTATATTGTTGTTAGTCTGGAGATTTTTGAAATTATACCCTTCTATTAATTATTTGGAGTGGTTCTTACCCATAAATATATTGAAATTTGAATACTTCTTGAAGTTATTTAGAGTAATCTTCAACTAGAATTAACTATATGCAACTCGCTTTGGTGGTCACATGGTCTAATGAACTACTCTCGAAATAGACTACTAGATTGCCAACGACGGGATGATCGAGGTTCGAATCTTGGTGGGGGGCACTGAAGGTGTTCTTTCCAATATGGGTTTCTACTCTCCCTCTACATAAATGTGAGTACATTTAATCTAAATATAACCTTAATCCCTAAATCTATTAGCGCAATTAGTACATAAGCGTATAAACCGAACAGGTACTAAACGTGGTGCTAAAAATAAAACACATATCTGTCAAAAAGAAATGTAGGCAACGAACTCTGTACATCCACTTTGCTTGTGTGGTTGTAAAATTTACACTCCTGATGAGAAGACACTGGGACTAGGCTGGAGAGGGCTGCGTTGAGAGGGGAGAGCTATTTTTTTGAAGCACATATTTATAAATCTATGTTATATTTAAAAGAATACAATAAATTAGTTTTTAAAGCCTTTTCATTGCATTTTTAATTTGTATAACGCGTGTTTATATAATATTGTGCATTTATTACATTTTTGTTCATATTTTTAGGTAATTTTTTGTAAATTTGAATTATTATTTTATAAATCTTATGTCATTTTATAGGTCAGCTTTATTGATGAATTTTAGGTCATCATAATCCGGGTCCTACAGACGAACGTTCGATCAAAAGATACATCCCATGATTTCAACTTTTTTTTTTTTTTTTNTTTTTTTTCATCTCTTCTTACTACCCACCCAGTTCAATATTAAACTGCCCCAGTGGGTTGGGAATGAACAATCTAGAATCTACAGGAAATGTACCCACATTTTCGTTGAGATATTGGGAAACCGTTTTAAGACAAAAAAAAACTTGGTCAATACGGTTGTTCAGGATTCTAACCAACACCTTCTATATCCCCTGTCACTGACAGACCGAAGAAGATGTGCCTTATATATATATATATTCCGCCTGCCCAGAGATGCGGGTGATTGGTGTGATTAAATGTAGATAGCCAAATATATTATGTAGATACAGAGTGTTTGGAATCTCAACGCCCAAACTGCACATATAATTTGTTTAAGCCAAAAATAATACGAAATCCCTATACACTTACATCCGAAAAACTATGCTAATACCATTAAATTGTGTTCAAAGTTTCGACGTACAGTGCTGGGAGAGCAAGGCTGTCAAGCATGCGTGTACAGCAAGTTGCATAGTGTCTAGGCGCGTGGCACCACACATGTAATAATGGCAAACCTTTTCTGTGATCTAGGACCTCAGGACTTATTCGCATTTCTAGATGGACTGGTGTGTTGCTTACTATTAATTTTTGTATGTTCTGCTACGCTGAATCATTTTACACAATTTAATGGTATTAGCATAGTTTTCCGGATGTAAGCGTATAGGGATTTTGTATTAATTTTAATTCAAATAAATAGTTGGCTTATGAATTTCCAAACATCCTATATAATATATATATCTATTACCCGTCTTATTAGGTACCACTATCACTAGTTTAAATATATGTATATAAACTAGTGATATTCCTACTAGTGGTATCCCTACTATCACTAGTTTATATATATATATATATATATATATATACTACTGGTGATAGTAGTACCTAATAAGACGTGATACTATATATATATGTATATATATATATATATATAGTACCACGTCATATATATATGTATGGAGTGTAGTATGTATAGGCCTATTGTGATTTCTCTACCGTAAGCAAACTAGCTTAAAACCAACTTTTCTCTTTTCGACAAACTAAATAAACCACTTGGGAGAACCCAAGAAGATCCAGTCGCTGCTCCTAAAAATGAGCCGAGTCCCAAAAGCAGTTGAAAGCTCATTACAGCCTTGAATCCCCTGGATTCAATCCCTTTACTTCAATTCCTATCATGAGCTGAAGGGATTATGTGGCTGAAAGGAAGGCTTCCAAAAAAAAAAGGGGGGG
>CABEEJ010003761.1:63302-76203 GCA_901482245.1 Timema douglasi
GGGAAGAGCTTTTCTTTCCATCGAACAATTACTAGGTACACTCGAAAAAACAAACTCTTCTAGATAGATTTTGTATGACAACATCCTAAAAATATTTATAGATTTTGCATAAGAATAAAAATTTGTTAAAAAAACTCCCGTTTTGGTATATCTTCATGAGTATGAGTTAATATAGGGGAGGGGGGTGTTCAAACCTCTTCCTAAATGTTACGATAATTTTAATATGAGGCTTAAAGTGGTACTTGTATCAAACCTCAAATAACTTATAAAGGCAGTCACTTTTCAAAAATTGGCCAGAGAAGGGCCACTACAAATATCTTATAGAGGAATCTAGTTATCAAAAATTTGATGGGTAATAATGGCTTCTAGAGGCATACAATTTTTTTTTAAATACCCTTACAGTGACGCTCCAAATAACTTTGAAATGCACATGATATTAGGGGGGTGGGAGGGATCCAAGTGAGAACCACTCCAATCAGCTTCTAAAAGCATTCAATTTTCAAAAATATGTTGGGAGAAAATCCCTTTTAATATTTTCTAAAACATCTAACTTTTTTTTTAAATACTCAAGCGAGGAGCATTCTGAATAACTTCTAACAAACAAAACAACAAAACAAAAACACTGTTGAAGACCCCTTCAGATAGCTTCTAGATTCATTTAAAAAAAAATCAGGTGAAGAATATTCTAAATAGAAGTTAGGGCATTCCAAATTTAAAAAATCCAGGGTGAGGGCCACTTCAAATAGATTCTAAGAAATCTGATTTATAAAAAAATTATAATGAACACATTAAAATAGCTTTTAGAGGAATCCAATTTTCAAAAATCTGTCAAAGAAGTACTACTACAAATAGCCTCGAGAAGTATCCAAATTTCAAAATATTTTGGAGGGAGCACTATTCTAAATAGCTCTTACAAGAGCTTAATTTTCAAAAATTCCCCAAAAAGAACCTTTTAGGAGCATTCAATTTTCAAATATTAACTGGGGGAAAGGAGGGTAGAAAGTCCCTAAAACACTTATGTTACTTGCTACCGAACATTTTACCCTTTTACACAAAAAAAAAACAATGTTCTTATTTCTTGGAGATTAGTAGTAAGTATTAACATCATGTCATAAACTGACGATTTTGAATCCTCCCCCTCCAAAATAAAAATAAATTCTCCTGCCAATAGTAATGAGTATTAAAATCTAGAATTTTCATCTAAGTAAAATAACATTAATTTATTTTCACTAAATTAATTACAAATAATGACAATGTAATCGTTAACAAACCATCTAATTGAAGCATATTCTTATGTCAGGTAATACGATATACAGCCGAACCTTTTGATCAATATTACCAATATAATGTAAAATAACACAATTATGGCGGTAATAATGGTCAACTTTAACAGAAAAAACTTATTTTCAAAAATTCCCTTCTTATTAAAATTTTATTGTAGATGTCGAAACATGTCAGCAATAAAATAGAATAAGAATAAAAAAATGTCTCTCAACTCTAAAGAGTGCCTTTACTAACTAGTTTGCGGTTTTAATATACGGATATTTTTTATGGTTAAAGAAATATTTATAAAGGAGAAACTTCTTGTATATATATTTGCTTATAGCTCAGAAGTTATTGGTTTAGTAAAAATATATTTCAAATAAAGATTTTTATCCTTAATAGTAATATAACTTTACTTTACATTATTTCGTATCTCAAATAATTGCGGAGAAATTATGAAAATTGTAAATTTCTCTCATATAAATTACCCTAAAAATCATTTTCATGAGAAAATTGATTTTTTTCTCTTTTTGTCCGTCACTAAACTACCCTTAAATTTAGGATTTGATGGCTAATACAAAAGATTACTTAGGGCTAACTTATGAAAGCCCCAAATACAAAATCTTAGCCCAAACGGTAAAATAGTTTCGGCTTAAGCCCGAAGTACAGACAGACAGAATTTCAAAAACCACCTTTTTAGTTTCTGGGGGTCATGAAACGTCGACATTAATCAAAATATCGTGTTAAATTATTTTGACGATCATAATACTTTCTCTCCGAGGCGCCAAGAGAAAGTAAAAAAAAAAGGATCAGTGGTCAAAAGAGGTGCTACACTTCCCAGTTTTTTTGAAATCAAAATTAAAAGGAGTCCCTCGTTATGGTTTTTCGATAAAAACTATATGTTCAGTATCTGTTAATCATAGGATATATTATGAATCCGAAAGGTATTTTTATAATATTTCAGGAACTGAATATTGTTCGTTTAATCTCATCTTGCCAAGAGACACGTCTACAAAGGTTTATTATTATAAGAAAAGAGCCCTCTCTCTGTTCAACCAGCCCAATTGATTAAAAAAAAGTGTGTAGCCTTGGGGAGGTCATGACCCACAGTTTAAGGACCTATGTTTCATATTATAATACAAGCTGATTACTAAACAATAACGTCAAGACTGAAACACACGTCAATCATTATTCCGGCGATTGAAGACTTCTCCTAGGATTTCGGAATCAACTACGGTGCAAAATAAAAAAATACAATCAATTTTTTTTTATTCTACCGTACCGAGGTGTGAGTATTTCATGTGTAAGGTTTCCAAGCAATCACTCTTTGGACCATAAGAAACGAATACTGGGAAGCGAGGAAATGAGAAATAAGAGAGAGATAGAGAGAGAAAAAAGCGAAGGAAAGAGACGAAAAAAAAAAGTCTGAACCCAAAACAGGGACGTTTCTAATGGTTTGTTTTCGAATGATTTTAAATATTGATTTGTTTTATTTTATTTTTGTAACATGCCTTACTATCTTTCCAAGCTAATAGAGTTTATGAAATATAAAAAATGTATTACCTGAATCGGTGATCGAATGATATAAGGCATCACTACCACCATAGACTGGACTGCCAATAACGGGGAGATTGAGGTTCGAATCCCGTGCGGGTGGTTTGAAGGAATGGTACTAAGAGGAGAAGGTAAGGGCTTGCTCAGGTTCCCCTCCTTTCACCTACCTGCTTGTCTCATCTGGAAGACAACATTGGACTTGTAGGGAATCTAGGGCTGGCAAATTAAAAGTACATTTCTTGAATGCTTGGGGAAATATATTGTACTGTACACTATTAGAGTGTAATAATATTATACAGATTATTACAAATTCCAGTTCTCTCGTTTTAATTCAGATGATGATTTTCAAAATAAATTCACTTGTCAACACTGATAAAATCAGTGTGAAAACGAGTATTTATATATTTATTGATAGTAGGCTTAAGACAATATATTTTTAAAAAGCTTACTCATATAGTAGTTAATTTATGAAGAACTTCAAACTTGAAACGTGACAAAAACTACACTTAAGGAGTTAAAGACTTAAAGAATTTTTCGAAATTACGGTTCTCTCTTTTGATAAATTAATATAAGTAATCAAAGCTGTTTGTAAAGAAAGAATTAAAAAATTGTTTTTCCGTATAGTTAAACACAAGTCCGCATGGCAGGTAAGTGGTTAGGAAACTAGAAACAATTAGTGCATTATTTATCAACTAATTACCGAATATATTTTAAATTAAATTATAATTTGAGTTTAAGAATTTAGCTTTAATGTAGAATCAATTGTAAGTTAAATTGAAGAAGGAAATAAAGTTCTATGAAAATAAATTGGAATTTGAGAATTCATTTGATATCACAATAAGGTCTGTATGGATTTACTGACGTTTATAATTTAATTAAACTGGCTATAAATCACATTATGGATAAGGACTTTGTTCTTCAAAGTTGTGATGCTATTCCAAAAAAACTATGCAGGAAATAATAAACTTGTGTCAAAATTGTAAATATTCATTAAGATGTAAAATATAGTCACGGACGAAAAGTGAAATCTGTGACTTGGTTATTATCTAATTTAGTTTTTCATGCAATAATGTATTAATAGAATAAAATAATCTTGTTGATGGTAATGCTAAAGTGATCAAATTATTTAATTACTCGTTTGGCATATTTAATACATCTTATCCTGCTAATTGATCAACGAACAAGACCACTGCAAAATATTATTTTTATTTAAATTACGGAGCTCAAACAAACCATTAGATACTGTAAATTGTAAAAAGAATCATTTCAACAGTGAGGACAGTTGATCAACAAATCCTTACATGATTTATTTTTATATATGAAGGATTCACTCTGTTCTAAGAATATCACCCAATTAAACTAGAGTTCTTATAAAAAAATTTAAGCACTGAGTCTTAAACCTTTTTGGGTTGTATGCATATGTTCTAATTACGCTAATATGTTAAGGATTAGTAAGGGGAATTTAGAGGGAGTATATCCACTTTGCGTGGAGGAAGAGTGTAAATCCATTTAGTAAAAATCACCCTCAGTATGCCCAACCGAGAATTGAAAACCGAACTCCCCATCAATGGTAGTCTAGTCAATTGCGAGAGTGACGCCTTAGAAAATACAATCACTGAAATGGGTTTCTCTCTATTTATGGGTAATCAAAACCGTCATGCAATACCAATAGGATTTAAATACCCAAATGCTTAGTTATATCGTGGGTATGTATTAAGCAGCAGTTCTGGCTACAAAACACAAAAGAAAGTATTGATAAAGCATGTTTAGTAAACATAGACGCTTCTCAAACAAAAGCTTCAAGGCAATTTTGTATTTAAAAGAACTATTAATTACTACGAAAATAATTGAACCTGATCTAGTAGTTACAAATAGTTTAATCTATTAGTTAAAATCATTTGTAATAAGAAGATTTAACGGTTCTATTGAAACATTGATCTTACTATATATACACTTGTCCTACAAGAGGTAATGTTGAATTGAATATAGGTTTAGAAATAGATTTCTTGAATTATGAATATATATGTTATCATCTAACGGTGGAAGTGGATTGGCTTTCTTTCAGGAGCTTGTTTCATAATAATTTTATACAACAACTTATATAGGTTTTCTTGATTTTTCATAGAAGCTTTTCTTGCACATATATAAATGTTGTACAACCATTAACAAATATTTTTTTTATTTCTCTTTTAGAAAGTGCTTTGTACAAACAAGAACAAACATACAAAGAAAAGAACTAAACATAAAGACTAAATACATGACAGATAAAAAATGTAAATAAAGTAACAAGATGCATGATATTACTCCGCATCTTACTACCTGTTCATTTTATATGCATCTAAAATAAATCTGACGGGCCAGGGATGTGAAAGAAAATAGTTTACGTGATAATAGAATAGGAAAGCTTTTAGAGAAACTCACACTCAGTAGATCTGAGCGGGATTCAAACCCCAATATCCCCGTCATCAGAAGGCCAGTGAAGTGTGTAATTAGTTATTTGAATAGTTTATTGTTGACGGAACTATTTTACATAGTATATTATTATTATGTGTATAAATACGTGGGTGTATGCTTTAAAACGAAAATTGTTTTATGTAAAAAAGTAGGTGACCTGGCGGTCTAGGTGTAAGGTGTCAGACTTCTGTGCTGGTGGCCGGGGTTCAATCCTCGGTCCCGGCAAAGATTTATCTGATTACCAAACCCTTCCTTCACCTCTGACAAGATATCTTGTGAATGTGGGGAATGCCAGGCCGCCACCGTGGTTCGGATTCCACGTTAAACTGTAGGTCCTCCATTTCATCTCACACTCACCCTACCATTTCACATTAGCGTAAGTGCGTATAGCCCGAACGGGTAGTAAGACGCGGCGCTAATAATAATAATAATTTAATTTAAAATACATTTTGTAGTCTACTTTCATGATATTACTTCCTATGTTTAGTTTCAAACAGGTGTAAATTCAGCGTGTGTTTAATATAGTTTAAATCTACGTGTTCCTATTTGTCATTTTCATGATTTAAGGTATTTAACGTGCATTTTCTGAACCGACTGATCATATCAGCGCACGACTTATAAACTAAATTAAATCTAAAACAGACAAAACATCCAGCTCCTGGCCGTTAATTTATCACTGTGAATAGGAACCCACATTTCTTCAACGATAAATCTTTATGGAATGCCAGGAATTGAACCTGGGACACTTAGCTCATCATTAAAACACTTTAACAACTAATCGAGAGTGTCAAACTGTATTCATATTGAGTTTGTTCGATATCAGCCGAGGCTGAAATGGTTTATTGCATGTATAAGAATAAATTATATACTTAAAAATACCCAACAATTTAATGAAAAATCACCTAAAAGCTTGAAGATAATATATATATATGCATATGATCATGATATTACATATCTCACAGAAAATTATTTTGGTTGTGATTTTAAGCTCTATCTACAACAAAAACTTGGCCACGCCGATGTATAAACTACGATAATCGCATGAAATTGTCTTGCTGTTGTATTCCAGGTGACGTCATGCGCAGTAGCGAACTAAACTAAGCACAGTTATGCCTGCCCTTTGGGTTAAAGGGTGTTTTACCTAAATGGTGTTCCAATATCTAAAATCGCAAATGCATGTACATATCCTATAAATTAAATCTTCCTATAACCAAAACACTAGAATAATTAGTGCATAAAATTAGGCCCTATCGCCCAAAATATGAAAATGAAATTAGTTTGATTCCTGGACAACAAGAGTTCAACCATATGATAAAAAAATGTACATGTGTGGGGTTTATTCCTGTCCTGCTTACCCTGTCAACAGGTCACGTCACGCCACTAGGACCAGGGAAACCAATATTTCATCAACGTCCATTAGGTTATTAAATGTATTGATCAAGTATGTGGATAAATGCTTTTAAGTTACCTTACATACCTAAATTAAAAGAAAACAAAATCGATTTTAATTAGTTAATTACTAATTAATTATTAAACGCAATTTAGATTACGTTTTAGAAACCTTGTCTAAGTTAGTGGATGAACGGCTGAGGACGTGGTCGTTACATTAGAGCACAGTTTTGCAATACGATTGCCAAAGTAAACGTAAATATTACTTTTTAATTAGATCTATATGCCATTATATGTAATTACTTAAATAATAAAACATTAGATCCTTTTTATTTATTTTTATGTCTATATTTAGCACCATGCATTACAATAAGTTCAGGCTATATACTTAAGTACTAATTACACCAATGTGTTATGAATTTGGAGGGTTAAATATAGAGGGAAGTGAACCCGCATTTGCATGGAAGGAGAGTAGAAAACCGTTTAGGAGAAACCGCCTTAGTTCACCCGAGCGAGATTCGAACCTCTATCTCCCCGTCCTCGGCAGTCTAGCACAACACACTACTAGCACGTTAACTAATGCCACCGAGGCGGGTAATATTAATTATTTAATTTATGTAATGTTGTATGCAAGCAAAAAGTGTTTCATGAACAAGAAGGGCTTGACAGGAGGACTGTGATAGTAAACTGTTCCCTCACATTCAATAGAAACTTTCTCTTCAAATCCAATAGACATAATTCGCTCGTTAGCTTATTGCATGTGTGGTTGGTCAAATGTATAGGTACTGTGGGGGTGACAAAATCAGTTCCGTCAAGCCTTGCTTACCCTGACAACAATCCCCGAGCCGTCATTTATGCGCATAGGCCAAAGAGTTGTTGACTACTGGCTAATTTGATTTTAAAAGAACAAAATGCTATGCTGATGTGATCAGTAAAAGGTTTCATGTCTGCAGGTCATGTTGGAAGAGAGAGGCATCTACATGTGTTTGCGACCTCTCTACTTCTTCTCTAGAATCCTGGGAATGGCTCCTTACAGAATATCCTGCGTCACAAGAGCAGAAATTGTCTTAAAGTGTTCCTGGATGAGTGTTGTGTACACCATTGTAATCATCTTAAGTCTTCTGATGATAGAAGTGTTCAGCATTTACAAGAGATTTGTCGAGATGAACCATCCACTAAAGACTAGCAACCTCATCACAGACATATTTCAGACACTAATATACCACTCTCTCTCAATCATAAGCCTAACCATGAATGTCACGGCCAACATTTCCAAACTGAGACAAACTCTACAAGACATCATCAAAGTGGACAAACTATTGATGGTTGGTAATATGTTCTCTTATAAGATGCATCAAAGATATGTTTACTTTCACTTGTCCATGATCTTGACTGTAGCCACGATAATGACTGTGATCGATACCTCCTTAATTATCATTCTTAACGGGACATATTTGGATTCGTTAAAAACAATAATCAACAACTTCATTAGTTTCAATATTATTTTACAATACGTAACATTAGTGTCTTATGTAACACATAGGTTAAGAATAATCAACTCAAAACTGAGAGGTTTCAATGAGTTACATGTAAATAGGCTCGTAGACAACAAAATGGAAGGGGTTGGTCAGAAATCAGGTTTGTCCACTTTAGTTTACCCTTCTCAGAGTTTGTGTGAATCTCAACATGTAAATGTAATATCACGTGATAAGGAAGGCAAGTTAGATATTCTTTATTTTCGGTCATTGCGTCATGCACATCACACACTCATAAACTTAGGGATATCTTTAAATCACATGTATGGGATTCCAATTCTACTCACTATAGGCTATGCCTTTATTATTGTAACTAAAGTTTTTCATGAGTCCACGAAGAATATTTTTAACACAGATATCAAAAACGTGTCATACTTTCAAAATGAAATACTTTATTATTCAATATATGCATGGAGTGTAGCGTATTTGCTTGAAATAGTCTTGATGGTAACTTACTGTCACAAGTCTAGAACCGAATGTGCTAACACAACGAATACCATACACGATTTATTGCTGAATGATGATTTGTCTGCAGATGTTTGTAAGGAATTGAAGCAGTTTGCAATGCAGATCTCTCAACGTCCTCTTGTTTATAACGCGACTGCTTTTATTTCTTTAGATTTCCCACTACTGACGTCGCTCATTGGTGTTATTATCACATATTTAGTTTTCTTACTATAATTTAAATGATAATAACATATAGTTCCAGATTGTGTAGCCAATTAATTTAAAATAGTCCAATATTTAAAAATAAAGAAAACCTTTCTTGAGTGATTTGTGATTAAGAATTGTGTAACTTATATAATATTGTGTGTATAAGCTTCATTTTATATTTGAAAAGTATATATTATTATTATTATTAGCACCGCGTCTTACTACCCGTTCGGGTTATACGCACAAAAGTATATAAATTTGTTTTGAACTGTCAAGATCAAAAAATACATTTTTAATATCCAGCGCTTACCAGTATTGGGGTAAATTCCATCCATATAAATTTTGAAGTTACATTTTTAAATGCTTTTTTTAATTACAAATAAAAAATAATAATTTACTTGTCACACATTATTAATTACTCTTGATTAGAAGTTTTTCAATATAAAAATAAAAAGTGTTAGTGACAAATACACCCCTAAGTAAACTACCTTTAATTCTAGGGGTATATCTATCGATGGTTTGGAAAACAAAACTAGAAAGATTATTAAATCCATAAATATCAGAAATTTCAGTACTATCGGTAAACTGTTTGGGGCTCTAGCGATGAATATACACGCAGACAGAGACAAACGAGATTGCTAAATCCCTTTTTTCAGGTCAAGGTATTGTAAAATGACGGCATCAATTAAAATATCAAACTCTGTTATTTTTTTACCATCATAATATTCCTCTCCCCTAGAAGTTGGGAGAGTTTTTTTTGTACTGTGGCTTACTACCTGTTCGTTTTATACGCTTATTTACTAACTACACTGTCGTTTTTATGAATGAGGAAGGCTTACATTTATAGGAAGTGTAACAACATTTGCGTGTAGGGAGAGTGGAAAACCATCCTCAATGCATACAACTAAGATTCAAACTTCGATATCCCCACCATCGGCATTCTAGTCTACTGTGAGAGTGGCGCCTTAGACCATGCGACCACTTTAGCGAGTAGCTAAGGTAATATTGTGAACAAAATCATAATTTAAAAAAAAATCCACTGATCTAGTAAAGTTAATCTCTAAAAATGCTTATTATGTTTTATGATAGACATGTAGTTAAAATGAAGTTTCGTATTAAAAATAAGTTATTGTTTCCAACATAATACTATTAAAATATTGTAAGAAAAATGAAAACGTACTAAAATTTTGTCCAAGTATAGTGGTATAATAAAGATTTTTAGTATTTAGGGTATCTTAAAATAAAATTTTGTACTTTCAACTCAATGTACTGTATATTAAAATAAAAGGTGAGATTTTTGACAAATGATGAGTACAAGAGAAAAAGGCGTGGAGCCCAATTTTAGCTCAAATTTAGTTAATGCTGCCATTTGTTAGACAATCATTAGATATTTCTAATGCATTTTAGGTTATTTTTAAACGAGTACTCTATCATATTTAAGTTAATTTTATAAAAAAGTATTTTCTGGTGTTTTTTATGAGGTTTGAAGTATTAAGTTATTTTTCTGAAAAATTCCTTCTTTTTTCCTTGTACCCTTAATATATTTGTACTATATTTTTGTTTTTTCATGCTCTCTTCATTCTAATCAGGGTACATTTTCCTCCGCAACCCTATTCCTACTCCATCAGATGAATACGTAGTTGGCTAACGCGCTAGTCGTGTTGAGCTTGACTGCTGAGGACGTGGAGATCGAGGTTCGAATCTCGGTCGGGTGAACTGGGGGTGGTTTTTCCTAAATGGTTTTCCACTCTCCCTCCACGCAAATGCGGGTTCACTTCCTCTTATTCAAACTTCCCAATTCCAAATCCATTAGCATAATTAGTACTTAAAGCGTATAACCCGAATGGGTAATAAGACGTGGTGCTAAATAATAATAATAATAATAATAATAAACCTTACGTTTGACCAAATAACCCTTTTAAAAACTACTGTTCGGATATGTAGACCTACCCATATAGGAGTGGGAAATAAAACATATGCAATCTAGATTTAAAATTCTTCACTCAAATTAATTTTAAAATATATGATGTATTTAAATAAAAAGTATTTTGATTTGTTTGGATGTTTGATGTTTTATAATTAGACGTGTTTTATTACACGCATTGTAAAATTAAGCTTGCCACAGGGAATTGGCATTCGCCAGATGAAAATGTTGTATCACCAAAGCAAATATTGAAAACGCATAAAGAGATTAGGTTGAGGGGTTTACAATACCTTCATTCCTAAAAGAACACACTATATGCCAAATAGTTCAAGGTGTAGCCATAGTTTACAATTAATATAATACATTTTCGATTCAATAACATATATTAAATTTATCTATAAACAATTGTGTGGTTAAATTTCACGAATTTTGAACAAAGTTGATATCCACATGATTATTAGATTTGTTATTTTGTATATATTATATGGTTCTTATTGTTTATTGGTTTTGGCCTATGGAAGTCCATTCATACGACTCAAAATTAGCCCACAGTAAACTAAAAGCTATTATTTCTCTTTCTTTCATACCGTCTCTCCCCTCTAGACCCAGTTGTTTGTTTCTATACAAATTATGCTAATCTGTTAGAGATGAGTAAGGTAGAATTTAAAGATATTGTACCAACATTTTTCTCGGGGGGAAGTGGATAGTTATAAAGTAAAATAAACTCTACGTTCACTTTGACAAAATTGTATCCCCGATCTACAAACTAACCTAAAACATATTGTTTTAAACTCAAAATGTATTATTTTACCTACCCACTTTGGTGGCCGAATGTTCTAAGGCACTACACTCGCAATAGACTAGACTCTTAGTTAAACCGTTCTAATTCCCAAAACATTAGGGTAATTAGTACTGTACATAGGCGTATAACCTGAACGGGTTGTGAAACGTGATTCTGCTACTACTGCTACTACTACTACTAATAATAATAATATTTTAGTTTTAAACATGAAGACAAATTATATATATTGTATCGACCTACCCCCCGTGGGCTTTATCTGTCATGATATATTGCGAGAGAGGTAAAGTTGCAGGCAAAGTAATTTTGTGTGTTTGATATAATATGTAAGTTTACGAATTTTGGTTTAGTAGTAGTTACTAAAAGATTATACAAAATGTGATGTTAGACTAAAGATGAAGAAAAAAGAGACAGGACTCCCGCACTCGTGGAAGTACTGTCTTAACTTGTAAATTTTTTAGATCTATGAAGTTGATTGTTATCACGTGTGACCTCTACAGAACTCGATCTTGGGACTCTGGGCTCAACGGATACCCTCCAAGTACAATTACTACTGATGACCCGAATATGTCGTCTGATACGGCACGACGTTAGACAGTGTGGCCGCCTGTGATATAGATGGAATTGTGATAGCCTCGTTGCCAAAAAGTAAAGGTATTTTATACCACGCTATGGTCCCATTCCTGGTCAACTAGTTCAATCATTGTTATGAATTGTCAGCGCTCTCCTGTAACCTTTCTAGTATGTAAATCAAAACAAATATTCAAACATTGCTCGGTGGTTATGACAATATATTGTTTTTTATTTATTTGTATCTCTTGAGCATATATATATATATATAATTAAAATAATGACGCACATATTTAGTGTTCATTATAAGAAGAAAATAATTACTAATGTTTATTTAAATTATGCCAAATGTACCAAATCAAAACAAAACTTTCAGAGTAAATTGTTGTTATTTTATAAGTAGTTTTAATTCCTATCCTTGTAAGAGTAATGGTCTATTATTGGTGGACCGAGACAGTGGCGTGGCGTGTCGTGGAGCGTTGTACCTGGTATCTGTTCTCCACCAAATCATCCCCATTTTACTCGTCAGTTTTTATTGCCTCTCATGTTAATATATGATAGCTAGTCAATAAGTACTCTAACGAATATTGAAGATAAAAAAATAGGAGTACTGTTTGTATAAGTATTGTTTACCCTGTCAAAATGTCACGTAACTGTAACATTGTAAGAAAATATTGTTGTACCTCTTGCTCAGGCAGCCTTGTATCTTTCCTCCGCACTCGCACCGGCCGCTATAACCCCTCCCTACTGCCTGGACCG
>CABEEJ010003762.1:0-13762 GCA_901482245.1 Timema douglasi
CCGATTTCAAATCCATAGAACGGTTTTGTCACAATCTTTTATTTAGTTTTACCATGTAAACAAGTGTTGACCGGCCTCTTAAAAGCTACGCCAAAGTGGAAACGTACAGGGTAAGATTTCTACTTTTCACGGTAAACAGAGTATACATCGGTGAAATATAAGACAATACTGTTTATTAAATGGTTTTGAAGTATAGTAGCCAATATTTGAAATAAAATAAGACACATTTTACTAACTTTATAATATTGTGTTTTATAGATTCGAAGATAATTTTCAAAATATGTTTAGTTAACAATTTATAAGTATTGATTACCCATAAAAACCAACACATTAACTTGTTAATCACAATACTTTCTTTTTACAAATAATTTACATAATTTTTTAAGCCAGCCGTTGGCAGGCTGATGTCAATACTACCCAAACTGACAATCCATATTATTCGATTTTTAGATGATGAAAGATTATGTTTTGTTTGATTGGGCTATTTTGTTATAAAAATATATTTCCGTCACTTAATTATACTGAGTAATAGTGACGAAAGTGAGAGAAAAAACAATTTTATTTTGACAAATATCTTTATATATTACTTTTTTTTATGAATACTTAAGGTTTTTTTTTTTTGTATCATACTCTGATTGGACCCTTCAACGACTTTAACCCTTACGTCAGTTTAACTTCGAAGCCCTAGATAAAGCCACGTGTAATAATTGGCCATGGCTGAAAACTGTCTTTTGCAAATAGATATCAACTCTATCCAAGGTTTGACCTTGTGACTTCTTGTCACTAAGAACTTTAGATTAACTGGGACATCTAAAAATAAAAGGGATGTAACGGTATACAGGCGCCAAATCGATTTGTTGTATGAAGCACAAATTTCCTTGAAATTAACTCGTTAAAGTTGTTGCGTGGATTAGCTTTTCATCCAATTTTGTCCCTGCTAGGCGCATAGGCCCTGTTTAGTATTTAAGATCCTTAGAAGCATTATAATGCGTAACGTTTTTAAGTATAATTTGAGTGGTGGCATTCTTGATGTTGTAAAACTGTTTAAAAACACTACTTGATAGTTGTCTTTTTCCCCACTCATCCTCACAGTCAATCGAGTCCACACTAACTTTATAAGGTTATGTAATTTATTCTCTGCGGTGTTAGCTGTCTTTTAACTAGAGTAAAACTCGGGTTGTATGAATACATATCTAGACCATGTAAATGTAAGTTAGAATTAAATAAATTTGTCTAAAGAAGACTGTAAAATTTTCATTGACCAAAGATACACTTTTTGCAAACTAATACGAATACAAATCAACCAAATCATAAACACGTGGATTTGAGATTGAAATTTATATTTCAGTTTATCCTTGCTTTTGAAATTCAAATAACATGTAGACGAATTAAAATGTGTAAATAGATCAAGGTTTTTCTTTCTTATAATCTTTATTTTGATAAGTCTACACGTTTGAAAAATGTGTGCATCTCTTGAGTGGTTCTTCTACAATTTTACCAAATTTCAGCTATCTCATTGTGAAGTATTAAAAATTATCTGGACAGATTTACTTACATATATAGACGTTAATAGAGATTTAAACCATAATGTTCAAATAGGCCAATATATATTCAGATTTCCAGGAATAAGTTATTTATAAATTATCCTAGAGTCAATTTTTATTTGTAAAAATAAAAATATATTCTTAATCATCATGAAAAACTAATCCCAGATCCTCATTTTTAACTCAATATTCAAGGCTAATTTCCAAACAATTCGAATTTTCTATAATAATTAGTCGTAAGTAAACGAGACTTAAATTAATTTATTTTAGATAAATAAAAATGCATTATTATTGATAGTATAAGAAAATCCCCCGATACTAATTTGAACAAAATCAATAGAGCTAATTAACAATTTTTAAATCAGTCATTAATTAACTACTATTAGGTGTATAGCCCGAACCGGTAGCAAGCCATGGTGCGTAAAAGCTTTTTTTTAATATAATCTATATGCATATTTATATAACAAGCAAATTAAAAGACTCATATTTTAAACCAAATCACCAAAACCAATTATTTTAAGCATTCAAATTAAAAAAACAATAGTCATCAGTAAGCTACCCTTATCTGAATTTTCTCCCAAAAAACAAGTATACAGTTTTATTTGTCACCTTCATATCAAACACTCCTTTGATTCATTCTAAGCAAAATCACTCTGGCCATTTTCAAAATAATTCGAGTTTTCAAAAATCACTCATCAGTAAACGATTACTTATCGAATTTTTACCCAAAATAAAGTATACAGGTGTTATTTGTCATGTTAAAAACACAAGATATTCACTTAGATCCAAATAGATTGGATTATTTTTAAAATATTTTCAGTTTTGAAAAAAAGAAAAGTCCTCAGTCAACTACCCATTGATGATGAGTTTTCAGCTCAAAAACAAATATAGAATGTTAATTTTCATTTTAAACATTACCAAGATACCCAATTGGAATCAAATCAATAAGCTATTTCTATAATATAACAATTTTTTGGAAAATCAATCACTAATAAATTACGCATAAATGAGTTTTTACCCGAAAAACAATTATAGATTGTTATTTAACATACCACACAGTATCTATATCTGTGATTTTAATAAAATTGTTCTAGCTTTTTTCTAAATATTAAAAATTTTCAAAAAATTCCCATTTGTAAACTACATTTCAACGAATTATTGCAAAAAAAACATTATGCAACGCTATTTGTTATATCAAATCAATTTTAGATTTACATTTTAAACAAAATCATTAGAGCCACTTTAAAAAAAATTGTAATTAAAAAAATTACTCAGCAGTAAGCTACCTGAAGGTCTAATACTAAAACAAAAGTTTTGTGATAAACACATATAAAATCTAAATATCAAGTTTAAACAAAATCCATCAAAAATCTTTGGATCCGTGGCCATGGATAGATTGACAGATAAATAGACATTGGACAGACAGATTTTTAAAACTCACTTTTTTTAGTTATGTTCACATAAAACGTAAAGACTTTCTCATAATCTCGTGATCGATTAATACTTTCTCTTGATATGAGAAAGTAAATATTAGGAAATTATAAAGACTAAACATGTTCTTAGAAAACATTATTATCGGTATCTTCTTTAATTGATACAGTTTTGTTTAATTTTAAAGTATTTTACCCATAAGTGACACTGGCGCAAAGCCTGATGAGAATTATATATTAATATTGCTTTTATAAATAAACAATTGTTGGATATATTGTTGTATATGATGGCTTGTTGATGTTTTCTAAGCTGTACTAGTAAATTAATTGTTCGAGTTGTGTTTGTATTTCTTTTTTAATTAGGTAATTATGATAAGTTTGATAAGAATCACTTTTTTGGTAGATTAAGATCTTCAACTAAAGGATGGAGCAGAGGAGTATAGTTTAAAGAGGGTGTGCCCGCACAAGCGCGGAAAGAGGATGAGAAAATCATAGTTAATGTACACAGCTGAGATTCGAGCCTTTACATCTTTGTAACTGGCATTCCGGTCTATTACGAGCCTGATGACTTGGACCAAGCGACTACCGATATGAGTCATAATCAAGCATTTTTACTAAATTTCAAGCAGAAACCCTTGTAGGTGGGCACGCGGGCTAAGGTATATACTCCACCCGGTTTAATTTTCAGGTGACAAAGAGGCTAGGTTTCAAATATCGTCGTCTGAGGGTGGTTTTCACACTCTACCTCCACGCAAATGTGGATATGTTGTTTCCCTATTTTATCTGCGGATAGCCTGATTAGAGGTATTAGGAAGAGAATAAAAATAAACAACTAGACAGTACACGTGCACCAAAGCGAATAAACTTAAATATTATTTGAGAAAGGAATCTTTGTATGGAGTCTCCGGGTGTTTCTAACTATATATATATACTTTATATATATATATACTTTATATATATAATTTATATATATATATATACTTTATATATATAATTTATAAATACATATATATATATATATACGTTTATAAATTGATCACATATTCAATTTTTAGAAAAAAATAAAAAGGTTTGAAACTTCTGTCATTCTAAGCAATTCAATCACATTTCTCCACCACCGAATGTCATTTTTTCGAGATATATTTTTATTTTTATTTCATAGCATCTGGAACACTTGAGTTTCACCGTTATCTAAAAGTTATTTAAAAATATTTTCAGAGAAGTGCTCTCCAAGTTTATTTCGGCCTCCTCCACTATTCATATATAATATCAATGTGACGTGTTTATATATCGACTGTCGATACAAACTCGACGCTTTCACGCACAAACACAAAAGCGTCGCTTGCAAAAAGAAACATGGCAGAAAATCTCAATTCAATATGAATGCTTATTTTAAAAGCAATAAAATATCTCAGCCGTTCAGTTGTGAAAGGCTTTGTTGTTTATGTGTGAGCCTGTTATTATAAATCAACATAGAAAGTTAACTAGATATACGCGTGCGTGGTCAGTTCTTGTTTTTAATATGTCATTATCCGGTCCCGGCAAAGATTTATCTGATTACCAAACCCTTCCTTCACATCTGACAAGACATCTTGTGAATGTGGGGAATGCCAGGCCTCCACCGTGGTTCGGACTCCACGTTAAACTGTAGTTCCTTCATTTCATCTCACAATCACCCTACCATTACACATTAGCGTGAGTGCGTATAACCCGAACGGGTAGTAAGACGCGGTGCTAATAATAATAATAATAATAATAAGTCATTATCATTTATTGATCCAATATATATATATACCTGATAATCATTAAGAACCATCCCTTGATTATTTTAAATCTAAAACAACAGTTATTATCGACTAAATTAAGGGGTAAGGCTGAGGAGAGTATTTTTAGAGGAAGTTCAACCACATTAGCGTGGAGAGGGAATTGGAAAATTACAGATTAAAAACCACCCTCAATGCATCCAACTAATATTCAAACCTCAACCTCCCTGTTAATACAAATACAATATATTGCGAGACTGACTTTTTAAACTTTGGTACCAACGGTGTGAGTACACCTTTTCATATTTTTTTTGGCACCGCACCTTACTGCCCGTTAGGGTTCATGCACATGTACTAATTATGCTACGGTAGGTACTGTATTAAGGATGAGAAATATTGAATTTTTAAGATCACATTTTCGTCGAGGGAAAACCACACTCACCCGACCAGGATTTAAGCCCCAATTTCTCCATCATTGGTAGTCTAGTCTACTGCAAGAGTGACGCCTTAGATCATGCAGCCACTGAAGCGGGTCACATTATTCTTTATTTTGTTAGCACCTTATAATTGACCTGAAATATTAGTACCAAATATTGGGTGGTAAAAGTGGACGTCATCATATTTAGGAACTTAATATTTCAATCTCTGATAAAATAAATCTGCCATTTTTTAGGGGTTCAAGACTTTTTATGGTAGTCAACATACCCACCGATGTGGGAATAAAGCCTCCTAGTTCTTCGTAATTAGATCAACAAGTGCCAGATTCTGATTAAATTGACGAGCGTACCCTAAAAATAAAGTCATATTATGCGAGAAAAAAGCTTATAACATATGAACTTTATGACTTTGAGGGTTAGTTTTTAAAACTTGGGCGTTGAATTATAATTAATGGTAATATCAACTTATGGGGTACGTTGTAAAATAAGAATATAGGATTTAATAATAAGAGAAGAGCCACCGGTTCATAAGATAAACAACAACAAATCTTCATTTGTTTATTAAGTAGATATTTGTTGATTTTTTTTTTAAATTCCATGCGCTAAAAGGGAAATTTTGAATGAAAAAACTCGCGATGATTGGAAAGTGGTTTAAGTGTCAACTTAGTGTATCAAGGATGAATTTTTCGTATACAGTTTTCCAAACTATCTAAAAAAAATGAGAGTACATTTCCTTTAAAATTTACCATCTTTACCCCTGGTATATATGAGCTTCCCAAACTGTGGTACGTACAATTATTCCCGGTGGTACGCCATGAAAGAAAAACAAATAAAAAACAGAAAATTGAAGTCAGAAAAAGAATGGGCTATAACAAATCATATAAATATATTTGAGACAAGTCCAGCCAAAAGTAAAACTGTGGTCGGATGAGTGACAACATTTACTCAAGATCAGACAGATGGTGCTGTCTGTGTTAATATATCCCTGGACACCAATAAAATGTACCGAAATAGTATATATGGAGCATTATCTCGAAAGTGTGGTACGCCATTCAAAGAGTTTTGGAACCAATGTTTTATATATATATGTTTATGTCTATATACATGTATATACATATATAAGTACATGCATATATGTGTATATACATAAATATAAGTACATGTATATTTATAATTATGCATTAACTTAACAGAAAGGAAAACGCAGTGAAAGAGAATGAATAAAATACTAATAAAATTTAGTACAAAGTAGAAATCATCAGTGGGCATGCGTATTAAACTTTTCACCTAATTTCCGTTGACGGTGAGGTTGAAGTTCCTAAATGGTTGCCAATTCCTAACAACAACTAAGAACACATATCCTGTAAATTCTAACTTCATCGTCCCTACACCACTGGTTTAAATATGTGGATATCCCAAACGTGTAATAAGACGCGGTGTTAAATAAAATTATTGGAAATATTTTAAGTTCCAAGTTCTCGAACTAAAACTTTTTTTTTTTTTACTTCCGCAACATTTATACTAAAACAACGCTAATAATTTAGTTAATTTACCTAGTAAATAATTTTATTTGTGATACGTATAGCAAAATTAAACATAATATATTGCTCTAAACTTTTCTGTAGATTCGATTTTTTGTCCATTTGTCTGTTTGTTTCCAGTAAACTCTAAAGTACTCATCGGCTCGAGATGAGACTTCTTCTGTTGTTCTCCTTATTTTTCAGGGAACAGAATATGCTACATTCCATCGAACTATCTCATCAGCGGACTACACAATATACAAAAAAAACTTACTGTTACATTTGCGTCAAATTTATAAAAATTCAAATCTAACAACTTTTAATTTATAAATCTTCTCGGCAAGTCTCGTTCGCAACGAGTGGTTCGGGATGATCACAAAACAAATTATAAATATCCGTGGCAGCGAGTGTTTTGGAATGAAAATAAACCTCATAAAATAAAAATAAAATCTTGTTTATTTGTTTGTTTGTTTGTTTGTTTGTTTGCTGCTATATCACGTCCAAAACACTGTACCAATTGTACTGAAATTTCGTATGGATATCACATTGACATCTGGTTAACATGTAGACCTTTTATATATATAATATTTCTAATATTCTGTACAAGCCCCAAGAACAATCATTGTAGTCATCTATTGACTGAATAAATCCATTTACTTTCTCGCTATCTTACAAGTAGAAAAAGTACTGTGTTCGTCAAGAAAATTGAACTCGAGATTTTGATTATTCTCGACTCCGAATTCGATTCCGAATCCGAAAAAGTGGTTTTTGAATTTCAGTTTGTCTGTCTTTCTGTCTGTCTATACCTCGGACTAGAGCCTAAACTATTTTACTGATCGGGCTAAAACTTGGTATCTAGGGTTTCTATAGGGTTGCCCCAAGGGATTTAAGGAATTGTATATATAACCCTAAAATTAAAGGTAGTTTAATGAAGGGCAGAAAGAGAAAAAGTTGATTTTCTCAAAATCTGTTCTAACGGCTTTGATTAAATTTCATTTCTAAACATTTATAAATATTGTAAACAAAATGGCTTCCCTCAAAATTTCGGAAAAATTACTTTAAGGGCTCCGGTCAGATGCGTAAATTAAATTTTTTTTAAATATCTCCGAAGCTATTTGAGATAGTAAATTACTTATCATTACAAATATGTAGATCTATTTATAATACAAATATTTTAATTGATACATATTTTAATAAAACCAATAACCTTCAAGCAATACGAATATATATTTTTTAACTCTTCAAACACTAAAAGTAAAGTATTGCGACTGTAAAAAAAATCTAACCTGAAATATTGATGGATGTCGACGTCTCATGACCCCCCGAACCCTAAAATTGGTTTTCGCAATGCCGTCTATCTCTCTGTCGATCTGTCTGTGAGTCTGTACCTAGGGCTAGAGCCTAAACTATTTTACCGATTGGGCTAAAAGTTGGTATAAAAGGTTTTCATAAGTTTACCCCAAGTAATTTTTGGAATTGGATATTCAACCCTAAAATTAAGGGTAGTTTCCTTAAGGGCGGAAAGAGAGAAAATCGATTTTATCAAAATCGGCTTTATAACGATTTTGATTAAATTTCATTTCTAACCGTTGATCAATATTACAAACCAAATATATACTCTCAACTTTTAGTCAAAATGACTTTAAGTGTTCCGGTCTGATGTGTAAATTTTAATTTTTAATTTTATCTCTGTAAATCCTTGAGATATGAAATTACTTATCATTGCATACATGTGGATCTAGTTATAATAAACATATTTTATTTGAAATATATTTATTATAAAACCAAAAGTATTCAAGCAATACACAAATATTATAAAAGACAAATTTAATAGAAATGCAATATCCATAAGATATCCCTTAGTAAAATGACGAAAATTTTAATCAGAAGTCAAAATTTTAATATGAAGTGTTGACCCTCGGGGACCCAATATCGATATTTTGTATTGATACAAATATACAAATGAAGACGTTAATTCTTTAAAAATAAAATTTTAAACCACGAATAAAAAAATGTTTTACCCATGTCTAGCGCAATTTGTTTTCGGGTTTTCTAGTGTATATTATATTACGAATTTTGAGTAAATATCTCCATTTCTAAAAAAATAGAGCGAGAAAATTCGTGCGGAGTTCCGTACATATTATATTATATTATTTACTTTCACTATGGCATAATTAACTTAAAATTTAATTGCCACACTTACAAAAGTACGCTACATAACCCTATCTTGAGCTATTTCTGTCCAGTCTACCTCATTAAACTCTATAGGTGGTGTGCAAGAACGTTTGTGAATGCTTAGTGGACCGATATTGTGGTCCCAAGCATACTATCACTCCACCTTTTAACCTATGATGACGCAAGCAAACCCACCTTATTGTTCGCTGAGCATCAACTAAGTATTGTTCTTGCTTAAGGCCCGATGTCTTTCAGGTTAATTTTAATGTTATTTTCTCATCTGCTTCTAGGTCTTCCAGTGGCATAATATATTATATTATTATTATTATTATTATTATTAGTAGCACCGCGTCTTACTACCCGTTCGGGTTATACGCACTTACGCTAATGTGTAATGGAGTGAAGGAAGGGTTTGGTAATCAGATAAATCTTTGCCGGGACTAAGGATTGAACCCCGGCCGCCAGCATAGAAGTCTGACACCTTAACCCCAAGACCACCAGGTCACCCCATAATATATAAATCATGCATCTTGTAAGAAACATAGTTAAATACATACGTAATCACGCCGTTACCATAAAACTGTGCATACATCTCAAAAAAGAGCTCCGTATTTGATCCATTCTCACTAAATTTCTACACACTTCCCTATCCTTGAATACTCTCTTCACTTCAACGAAATCCATAAACCAAGTCACACATGCTGTTTAATTTTGACTTAATTTAAATCAACTAAGATACCCATTTTTAACTAAAACAATATCCTCAACGATGGGCACGTGGTGGTGAGGTGAGACTTTATTTTTTCTAAATAGGTTATCATTCATTGCCCCTTCACACCAATGCGGGTATATTTCCTTTAAAGTCTACTTTCCTAATCCCTACCTCTTTATCGGATCTTCTAGACGAGTAGTAAGATAAGACTCCTGAGTATAAATTACAAATTGTCGTGGTGTAATCAATTCCATAAAAAAGTTTATCTCCCCAGCAAAAAAGAGTTCCTTAAACTTCTTAACATATTAGAAAGGAATATATTTTTAAAGTAAGGGGAACCTTTTTTTGTGATAGATGATACATTAAAGGAAACACAAACCACTTACCTTTGTTGATCAATGTTAGATTGGCTCGGCGTTCTTCTTTGGTGGCGTCATTTCTGACGGCATTTGTCGCCTGCGCGGCGCCCTCTATGCTGGCGTCTTTCTTCGTCGAGCTGTACCACGTGATCCAGCACCAAGCCGGATTCGCCAATAACAGTAGAAAGACGTGACTGGCGTTCATAATGGTAGTGATGTATTTTTATTTTACTTTGAAAAGGAAGGCAAGAATTATGGTTTGCAGTATTGTTTTATTTCATTCTGGTTTATATTAACTAATTCGAATACCACTTCGATTTTCACTAACACTATTTAAAAAGTTATGTATTCAACATAGATTAATAAAATAGAGGTATATTGTGAAACTGTCAGTCAATAAAACGTCAAATTATTAAACGTAGTATTCTGATTATTGATTTATTGTTCGACAGATTCGGCAACTTAACGTGAAAATTTTAGCACAAATAATTAACTAAAAATGAAGTCGCCAATGTTCTATATTAACAATCGTCACATCAACTTCTGCTCTTAGAGATCATTTTAAAAACACAGTTAAGAAAGGTATTACGTTCAGACCAGATTTTTTTTATTTACGTTGACGTTTTTATTCATGTGCTTTGATTTACTTTGTATGAAGCACCTAAAAGCAGTAGTACGTGGGCAAACTACACTATCAGAGCAGAAAACCAAGACATCAAACTCTATGTTTCGCCCACCTATGTTTTACAATGTCTATTCTCGTGGACCTCCTTCAATGAAGTAAGATATATTTTCCCTTCTTTTGTATGTCTTTTTAACTTCTTAACTCACGTTTCTATCCCCCCGTATTTTTTTTCTATTTCTTCATTCCTGCAACTTCTTTTGCAATACCACAAAAAAAGCACACACTCGTGTTCGTTCCACTATTATTTTTTTACCCCCCTTCTTTTGTAAAGAAAATAGTTTGTATTCTTTTTTATCCCCCCCACAGAAACACAACGGAGCTGAAAAGACACGATATCGTGTTGATGCAGGGTTGCCAAAATTCGGAAGATGCGACAATAGAGTTGCCAAGTTATTTTTCTAAAGTCCCACGATCATGAGATATAGAGAGGTTTAAGATCAAATTGTCTGGGTTATCAAAGTAGGACGATGTTGAAGGATATGACTTTTGATTTTTTCTGGGCACCGCACAGTTTCTGAAAGACCAGTCTGAGAGGTACCATTTATACCATTCTTATTTTCTTGTTTTGTTGCCCCCCCACTTGGATCAAGTTGGTAACCTTGAAACAAACAGACAAGACAGATGTTGGTTAGTAGCGTTGTTTCAGTCGACATGTACAAACCATATGTTAACCTAGATTGAATAGAACTATTCTATTTCTTGTCTAAGGCAGGGGTTTCCTCTTCTACCTTCTACCTTCTGCTGTTGCTACCTTCTAATCAATATAAAGAGAATATAAGGTAGCAACAGCTGAAAATAGTCATCTGAATGGCCGAAATTGTGACGTCACTCAGTACACATGCCAGCATATTACAAACTAAGCTGTTAAAATCAGGTCACATTTTTGAAATTTTAAATAATAAATCATTAAAATCTATACCAATATCTAATTGATGTTATTACTCTGCTTATTTTAACAAAAACGTATGTGCGGTTATTTTAATATGAAGATATAACTGTTGTATTCCTACTGGGTGACGTAGGCAGTGACATAATCAAATTACCCCAAGTATATCTACCTTTCTATTCTCTTAACATTGCTTATAATTCCCAGTCTCATCTCTTGTGGCCAAAATATAGTGAGTAAATAATATATTTTATATGAAAGTGTAATATATTCATTTAAAATGCTCGCATCGGTGTTCAAATTCTGGAAGGATGTGGACAAGGTTTTTTTTTTCTTTTTTCAAGAAAATACAGGTATATTTACTGTAACATTCTGCCTTTCTAATTCCTACCTCATTAACGCGTTTAGAAGTGAATGGAGGAAAAAGTAAAATAAATTGAATTAATTATAAACACTTTTTTTTTTCAAAATTCTGTGTTCTTAGATTTAAAAAAAACTTTTCATATTTGTATTTAAATAAGTATAATTTTAACAAGCTATGTAAAATATAGTAGCTGGTTCAGTCAAAATTTTAATTTTTTCTGAAATTCTAATCATAATTTTAACTTTTTTCATGCGTCTTACTAACCGTTTTGTTTAAACGGTTATTTACTACTAGCATTGGCTCGCAGCTTCGATCACATTAAACCATACAACAGATGTGACAATTTCAAATGTTATAAAAGAATTAAACTTCAAGAGCAGCGTTTTATGTGCGTGCGAAGATGAGAGAAGAAACATGGACTCGTCTCCACCTTCTTCCCCTACACCCTAACTCATATATTCCATCTTATATACCCGCAATACCAGCCGCGAGGATTGTTCGCTCCTTACGCCCTTACACACACACATATAATACAAACAAATCAATACACATCCTATATTGTTTAAATTATGCTTGTTTATTGATTCCCATTGTCAGACTTCCCATAGTTTTATGAATTAGAGCTCTGAACAGGCTAAATAGTGGTGTTCTATAGACATAATATTATTTTCAATGTGGTCATAATGTGTTATATAATTATATCTAGGGAACTTTATAAGTTTATCAAAATGAAATCCAACAATCATAAGTTGAAAAAAAGGCCAAAAAATAAGCGTTTAGTAATCACTAAATCGCAACAAAATGCCAAACATAATTTGTAATTAAGCCAAATGTTAACCGGACGTCCAAGTTATTGCCATTCGAAGTTTTACAAGAACAAGCTGTACACTGGTTTGAGCGTGATTGAGCAACAAACAAACAAACAAAAGGCAGAAATTTCATTTTTATATTATTAGTAGGTTAAAAGTAAAAATAAAAACAAAGCTTCACACATGGTAGTTTGTATAAATATAATAAGTTATACAAAGTATAAAGATGTACATGTTCCTTTATTTAGCAACCTTCCACACCAGCAATCGCGGAATTTAATATTTCAGGCTCACAATGAGTGTAGTAACAAAAAACTAAGGTTTCCCAAAGAAAGTGGTTCATACCATATTTTCGCTTTCTGTGTTTCTTGGTTCTTTAAATAAATGAATAGGGAGTCAGTTTAAAACTACTTGGTTAGTTAAGTTTAAAAATGCACTTCCCAGCTCAAACACGACGTCTAAGGCATTAGGATCGACATATTTGATTTTTTTTAATACATCCTAGGTGCACACCTTGGGGTTTCACTCAGTAGACTTGAAAAGTGCCACTTTAATATTTTCTGGGGGTTATGGTTTACACACACTGAAGGTAACGGGGTTTAAGGAGTCTCAATATACAGTCAACTACATTTATAGTGAACTCCTATGAACCCAGATGTTTCACAAAGTCTAAAGTTCACTAAAACCTAAATGTGTTTCCCCTTAACCGTAAGTGAGAGATGTAGAGGGGGAAAACGCAGTCTACTGCAAGAGGGCGTCTCAAACCATGCGTCCACCGAAGAGAGTATCAGTGATTATCGTTTCATTGGATGTTTCATTGGATGTCCCTATGGAGGACCTACAGTTTAACGTGGAGTCCCACACATTCACAAGTTGTGATTAATAAACGTCTTTTCAGAGGTGAAGGAAGGGTTTGGCAATCAGATAAATCTGTGCTGGGACCTAGGATTGAACCCCAGACCCCAGCACACAAAAGTAGTTCGTTTGTACATTAATGGTGTAGGGAAGATATAAGTAGAATTTTGAATAAATATACCTAATTAGTATGGAAATTCATTTTGAAAAAAAAAAGCTAAGT
>CABEEJ010003762.1:13826-76182 GCA_901482245.1 Timema douglasi
CGCCCTCCCCGGGATTAAGACACCAGCCTCCCTATCACTGTAAACTAGACCAGATGAGGATTACGACTTAGTCCGCATACCCAGCAATGCGGTTCACATTCTTAAACGATGATATGTATGTGTAAATGTGTTACCATTTCTAAATTAAATATTAAAATTAACATGGCAAGTAATAATATAAGATCCTCATTAGTGGCCGCACGATATAACGCGTTACTTCCGTGTTAGACTAGACTGACGAAGACGGGGAAATAAGGGTTCGATCCTGGTCGGGTACACTGGGTGGTTTTCCTGGATGGTTTTCCGCCCTCCCTCCATGCAAATACGGGTACACTTACTATATATTAAACCTTCCTAATTCATAGCGCATAATTATAGCCCAAACGGGTAATAAGACGCGGTGATTATATATATATATAAAACACCCTTTTATTAATATTTGTTATAAAATTTAAAATATATTTTTTTAATGAATAAACAGTTATTATACCTTTCCATTTATCAGTTATTTAACAAACACTTTCTTGACAAAGGATTATAAACGTAATACACTTAGAAACTAAATAATTAAACCTAGGACACTCAAGAGACTGTGCAGTATTTTAAAAATTTCTTAAATAAAATTTAATATATATATACGTGTTCGTTATAATATTTATATTTATACATAAAAGCTTATACACATCTTATAAATATATTTCAATTTTAATAAAAGACAGGTACTCGAAATGCATGATAAAATATTATGTCTAAAATCTGGTAGACCGCCTTATTATTATGTACAGGACATTATCTACGCCTCTGCGATATTCATCTAAGTGCGCTATATTCTCACTTGACACATTCCTTCCGATGTGCGCCAATAAAATAAGCTCAACTACTCAAATTTAGTAAACTGATATCATGATCGTTTGGATAATCTAAACATTTTTAGAATTTTTTTAATTATGAGGCTCTTTTTACTTTATGTGAAAAAAATTCAAGTATATCATTTTTTACAAATATTATTTTTGTCGATAGTGTTATATCTGATAAAATTATATTTTTTATCATAATATTTGGAGTTGATTGAACTATACATTTGAGGTCTTTTTTTCCCCTCAATATAAAAATATGTGTTGATTGAGAATTAAGAATTCCATTTTCAGTACGTTAGAAATTCTTCATACAAATAGATTGGCAGCCAAATAGTGATTTGTGTAAAAACAAATAGAAAATAGTTTTGTTTAAATCAAAGTTCTATACAGACACAAAAAAAAAGCAAAAAAGGGTATGTAATTCTACAATTTTCCTACTATACTGTGTGCAATGCCAATTCTAAAAATATATTTAAAATGAATTCTTATTGAAAATCAAATGTAAACTCGTTTTCTGGAACGTTATCTAAATATGTGAAAGCATATTGGTGGACCAGAATTGAACCGGATATATACAACCAACAGTTACACTGTTGAATTAACCTAGGTTAGTTGTCATTCAATAATTGTTACATATCTAATCGGTAGAAGGGACCATTACGTTGGAATGACGTGAGGAATGTGGGAGTCACAATATATTCTATTCTTAGATTAACGCTTTCCTTCAAGGTCACCTTTTAGTTGGAAGAAGGGCGAGAAAGAGAGAAGATGAAGCTTGGTGACCATTATTTGATAAGGTTGGAAAGCAATAATGATTCTGGTGAAGATATATTTGTAACTTATTAAAATAACATCAATTTTAATGGTTTGGCTAGTGACTTCTAAGTTAGTAAATACATTCATCGGTTTCATCTTCTTCATTGAAGTTATAACGAACCATACGTAACATGTATGTATTATATAATAAGATAATATATTGTTTGCCCTCTTTGCTACATGGCGAGAGTGGTTTATCACAGGTCTAAGATACCCTGGGTCGAGTGCGACTCTAGTTTATTAATATTTTATCCACGTTTGTCCTGATATCCGATTAGTAAGTATTTAGTCTCAATTCTGGGTTTGTGGTCATAGGCTTACTGTCCTGGTCTAAGTTTGTTTGTAAGTATTGTAGTGATTAACTCTGTGGGTCTTTATACTCCAATAAAGAACTGTGGCCTGACCTCATACGGTGGATACAATTATTCAATCGAACTACTATAATATGTTACCTAACCAAACCCAAGGAAGAGTTTTTAATTCAAATTGTATCAGAACAAAACTTACAAACTAACGTAACCAACGAGAGTACGCCTATTACAAAACACCTAACTCTGTTCCCTAGACTAATGGTATTCAACATTTGCTATTCGCATAAGCCCATATGTAATTTATTTTCAAACTTTTTACCCTCAAACCCGCCTCGGTGGTGTAGTTGGCTAACGCGTAAGTCGTGTTAAGCTCGACTGCTGAGGACGGGGAGATCGAGGTTCAAATCTCGGTCAGGTGAACTGGGGGTGGTTTTTCCTAAATGTTTTTCCACTCTCCCCCACGCAAATGCGGGTTCATTTCCTCTAATTCAACCTTCCTAATTCATAATCCATTAGCGTAATTAGTACTTAAAGCGTATAACCCGAACGGGTAGTAAGACACGGTGCTAAATAATAAAATAAATATTTTTTATCCTCAAAGTTGTTGGTGCATAGTTAGGGCCGGTTTCATAGTCAAATTTAGTACGCCTCAAGTGCGGCGCTACACTAAGTACATGACGACACCTACCTAAACTCGAATGGAATGGGCCGTTCTCGCATAGGAAACTGGCCCATTCCATTCTGGTTTAGGTAGGTGTCGTCATGTACTTAGTGTAGCGCCGCACTTGAGGCGTACTAAATTTAACTATGAAACTGGCCCTTAGAGTTAAACATATTATATAATCTTAATCTAAAAGAGAGAAAAACTGGCCTTCTAAGATCCCATGTACTTTGGTAAATTGTGCTTAACACTAAGTCTGGTCCTGATTATTCAGTACTTATCATGTCTTTTATATTTTACGTACCCCTTAAAATATATTTTCGTACCCCAGGTTGAATACCACTGCCCTAGACGATTACTGATTGGATAGCAATACGAACTCCCATATCAATAGTAAATACTTCAACAAGGTATCCCAAGGTTTATTTGCGGTCGACCACACTCAACGCTCAGCCACAAAGAACGGTCAGCACGCTAGAGAGGGCAGAGGGGAAGTCGGCAAAGTCGTTTACGAGACGAGTGTATCTGAACACAGAACAGACGTGCATCCTAGCCTGCAGTATTATGCGCGCCTTTTGCACACATGTATTTTTTTCCCTCTTTTTTCTTTAGACGTTGGCATGTTAATTCGATGCACTAAACCGGTTTATAGTGGCTTGGCTATCTCACAGATGTACAGTGTGAGTCAGATCTGACAACACGAGATCCTAAGAAAATAACGATAGCCACTTTGTGACAAGAAACATATTTCTAATAGAATTAATGGAGAGTTATCTCATGGGTAACATGTTTTTAATTATCTTGGGATAAATATACATTTGAATATAATAAGGAAAAATGACATTGTAAGTAGCTTTTAAAATATTGTATACCTTTATACCAAGAAACAAAGATAAAAATAAAGGTTGAATATAATGTCCCACTTATATAAAAGACGATTAAAACTAATAGTTTGAAAGGTAGATCAGTTTATATAAAAATAGTTTATTATTATTATCACCGCGTCTTACTACCCGTTCGGGTTAAACGCACTTACGCTAATGTGTAATGGTAGGGTGATTGTGAGATGAAATGGAGGACCTACAGTTTAACGTGGAATCCAAACCACGGTGGAGCCCTGGCATTCCCCACATTCACAAGATGTCTTGTCAGAAGTGAAGGAAGGGTTTGGTAATCAGATAAATCTATGCCGGGACCGAGGATTGAACCCCGGCCGCCAGCATAGAAGTCTGACACCTTACCCCTAAACCGCCAGGTCATCCTATAAAAATCGTTAAAAACTAAACGTTTGAAATTGTGACTCATCTTGTATACCAAGAAAGTTATTCATCTGGTATACCAATAAAATTAAGAGTTTTTGTGTTTGTCATTAGCTTTGCGCGATATCTACCGCACGTGTAGGTCTGAAATTGAAATATTAGTAGACCCTGAAACTAAATATGTGCACCTAAAAAAAGGAATTTTGAAATTTTTACTATAAAGATTTAAACTAATTAAAAACAGAAAAATGAAGAAATATTAACGCCGAAAGAAAGCTTTACCACTACTTAATACAATTTGAAATGTGGTTTGGTGGCCATGAAGTTTAGTTTTCATGGAGGTTGACAATAAGATTTTAGTATCTAAAACAAACTCTTCTTCTCATGTTGCCATTATAAATTAAATTATTAAATGTTTTAATTTATTTTTAATGAACATCTTTTGTGTATTAATAAATTTTTACCCGTAAAACGTTTTAAGCCTTTTACCCTTTACACCCTATATAATTTATACTCTACAGCCTTTAGACCCTACACTCTTTATATACTACACGCTTTTTACCCTTTTTTAAAACATTTTGAAATTTTACCCTTTCTACCCTCAAATATTTATCCAAGGCTGAACTAGGTAGTCACTGTTAAAAGCGGTAAAAAGAGAAAAAATACCAAAAATGGTAAAATGTAAATCTAATCATAAACAGCAATATTAGCAAAAGGACAAAAATTGCCAAAATGTAAAAAGGGTGAAAAAGACACATTTGAGCAAACATGGTAAGCAGGGTACAAAATGTAAAAATGGTAAACGTCCAAAAGAAAGTAATAAAAAAATATTATTAGCACCGCGTCTTACTACCCGTTCGGGTTATACGCACTTACGCTAATGTGTAATGGTAGGGTGATTGCGAGATGAAATGGAGGACCTACAGTTTAACGTGGAATCCGAACCACGGTGGAGGCCTGGCATTCCCCACATTCACAAGATGTCTTGTCAGAGGTGAAGGAAGGGTTTGGTAATCAGATAAATCTTTGCCGGGACCTGGGATTGAACCCCGGCCGCCAGCATAGAAGTCTGACACCTTACCCCTACACCGCCAGGTCACCAATAAAAAAAATAGGTATATAGATTAAAAGGGGTAGACATAATAATGTTAAAAAGATTAGAACTTAGCTACCTTTCATTCTGTTAAAAGATTGAAATTTTTCAGACAGGTAGGTATAAGATACATCTCACAAACTATTAAAACATATCAAATTTCAAAATGAAATACCAGAAATGGAAAGGGAGGCGAGGCGTCCTCTCCAAAATCTCTAAAGCTAATGTAGTAGAACACATACCGTATAGTATAAAATTCAAATATATACTTACATGAAGAGGGACCATCACAATTAAACAGAAGAGTTTGAAATTATTTAATTTTGAAACATGAGCCAGAGAATAGAGAAAGGTGAGGAAGGTGGTGAGGGGGAATTAAAGTTTCAAAACATATAGAAAGAACACTTAATGGTACGGTTTGAAATTGATATTTTTGCCATTAGTTACTAAAACCACGACAAATAATCAGAAAATACTAAATATTTGTGCCAAAAAAATGAGGCGTGCTTAATCTCACAATCAATTAGCAAAAAGTTGATTGGTGTTGTATAAAATCGAAATAGGGCAGGAACCAATATTTATCTATAACAGTCCATTATTTCTTTTATGCTTTTCGTTAAATTTTAATGCTTTTTTTTCTAGCAACAAAGTATATTTAATCGTTTTAATTATCTCATGTTCGCTTCCAGGCAAAGATTTTTAAATTATAATCTCTATTTGATCTAATATTTAGTAAACCTATTTTTTCAAGTTTAATCACATAATTTAAACCCATAAACGATCAATATTTTAAAATAATGTATGATTTAGTTATATCTCCCTTTGGTTAATTTTATATTTAAAAAAAAGAACAAGGTTACTAATAGGTTCCCCGTGAAATAACTTAGTTTATAGTTATATAAAAGTTTATATAAAAATTGAGAGCACAAATGTTTGAATTCAAAAAATACAAATAATCGAGTTGTCAGTTTTTTTTGTTCTCCCTTTTATAAAGATAAATTTAAACCTTCAATAATACAATATCAATATCAATTCATTATAAGTTGTTTTAACAAGCTATTTAAGTTTTTGAAAAGTTTCTTTTTATACAAATCAATGTGTTAACTATACCACATTTTATTAATCGTCTAGGCATACTTACACTTTTTTTCACCGGATTTCACTCATTACACATTCGAGTTAAATGCATATATATTAATTCATCTAATAGAAAAGGGATAAGAAAGGCATAATTTTAAAGTTAATGCACCTATATTGGCATGTAAGGGAGAGAATAAAACTATAGAAAGTCCACCTTTATTACATCCATTAGGATTAAAACCTTATCTTCACGTCAACGGCAAACAGTAATTAATTAGCTTGTCATCTAAACCATAACTAATAGATTAGGAATGAATAAGATAGAATTGAGAGAAAATGTACCCACATTAACGTAGGAGTGTAGAAAACCATTTATGAAAACCTCGTCATTGCACCTAGCCGGGATTAAGACTTTGACCTCCCCGGTCACCAGCAAGCTGGACTAGACAAGCTTCAGGTTTCATAAATGTGACCAATGGTGAAGGGGTGAATACAAGCTAATTGTTTTTGGCCTAATCTGAGAGGGTGTTTTAGAAGTTAGACTCACACTGGGGGGAGGAAGGAGATGGGAAAACCTGGTGACAGTTCACATGTAAAAAAAACTAACCCAGTGCCCCCCGGACTCAAGATTCAAACCCAAGTAGCCTATTCACTGGAAATGTATCTATTACGAGCCTAACGCCTTTGATTGCACCACTACGATTATAGTAATTAGCATATAATATTGTATGTATTTTCAAAGTTACCTGAATTTATATACGATAGTATGGAAAGGTTATGGGTATGAATGAAATATATATCTAACATTTCTTTTTTTTCCGTTTATAAATTTCCAGTATTCTCTCTTGCTTAGCTTCTCCCAAGCTGTCTCTATCGTTGTTTCTATCATTCCTTCTCTTTAACTCTCTTTCTAATTATTTCCATCCCCTCCTTACCTAGAAAACCGGTGATCTTGAAGGTCACTCACACCATAGTGCTTACTAGTGTTGGAATTTGGACTAATTCTTACCTTACTACTAGCAATATCGAATTTAAACGCGTAACTTAGGTAGGTATCTAAGCTCTAACTAGGCATCGTAACTCGCATCGTGTTACAGGTACGGTTTTTATGTAGTCAGCATTATAAGACAAGGGAATTGAGAGAAGTGAAATCAATAATAATAATAATATTTAGCACCACGTCTTACTACCCGTTCGGGTTATACGCTTTAAGTACTAATTACTCTAGTGGATTAGGAATTGGGTAGTTTGAATTAGAGGAAGTGAACCCGCATTTGCGTGGAGGGGGAGTGGAAAACCATTTAGGAAAAACCACCCCCCAGTTCACCCGACCGAGATTCGAACCTCGATCTCCCCGTCCTCAGCAGTCGAGCTCAACACGACAAGCGCGTTAGCCAACTACGCCACCGAGGCGGGTGATAAGTGAAATAATTTTATCATATTTTCGGAAATACAAAAAATATATATATTGTTTTCTAAAACTAAAGCAACTATTTCACTGATCCCAATTTCATTGTTGTCAAAAGAAGACTGCGGATAATCCCCGATGCAATTTCTGATTCTAACTTAATATTGTGTCTAACACTCCGAGATCGCACCGGAAACCACAAACCTTTCTCACTGGTCTATAACCATGAGAGGGTGTTGAACCCTGGTTCACCTATATCAGAAGTACACCCTCCAAAGCACTAACCATATCATTGACCAGAAGGGAACGGGAGTGGAATTAGATACAAAATCACTTTGTAAAAACCGAGTGGTCTGGATTGGTTGTTGGATAACCCTTCAACTCGCTAGCTATTAAACTGGTCCCTTAATTAACATTAGCCCCCGCAGGGACACTTCAGAGAGCCTGCAACTGATTAACATTCACTCAGCAATGCAAGCACTTAAGACAATTATAGGCTTGACTGAGGGATAGTGTGAGTGGGGGAAGACTCGGAGCAGACTAGTTTGGATTCAACAAGCACGGATTATAAAAGCGCTTGATTTTCCTTTTTTTTTAATTATCTCGCTTTCAAACAATTAATGACCGTCGGTGTCAACTGTGTCGAGTCCCATTTATACTTTCTCACACCCATATGGTAGAGACGAAAAAATCTAACTCAAAATGTTGACGGATGTCAAAGTTTCATGAACTTCTGAACCCGATAAAGTATGTTTACTTTTTTCATATTAAGAGAAAGTATTGTAATAGTAAACATTTTTGAAAAATAAATTAAGACCAATCTTTATGTTTTATGTGTGTCCGAAACAAACAAAAAAATGTTGTTTTTTTTTACATTCTGTTTATCCCTAGCCAGTGATCTGAATCGGTTTGATGGATTGTGATCAAACTTGATATTTAGATGTTATAGGATAGTACCCCAAATCATTTTGTTGATTCTGGCTCTAGTCTTTAAACTAAGGTTAGTTTACTGATAAATGATTTTTCCAAATTCCAAATTTTTTGAAAACCGCTGCAGCTATTTTGTTTAAAATGGATATTTAGGGAGTGTTTGAGAGTTTGAAAATTGCATACTGTACTCGATTTTTGGTTAAATACTCGTTAAATGGTAGTTTACTCATGAGTAACTTTCAAACATTCAAAATATATTTTGAAAATAGCCAACGATTTGGTTTAAAATGAGTATATCTGGGGAGTGTTTGACAGTAAAAATAAGACTCGATACCTATTTTTGAGGAGAAATTCGTTTGAGTGTAGATTACTTATGGATGACCTTTTTGTAATTTGAATAGTTTAAAAAATATCTTTAGCGGTATGATTAAAAATTGTTGTCAAGGGACGATTGGAAATGATAATATGTGTTTATTTTTCTATAAGATAGTAGTTTAAGAGTAGTTTACTTATAACATATTATAGAAAATTAGAAATTTTTCTAAATTGGCTTTATAGATTAAGTACAAAATAGGTATCTGGGAATATTCTTTTATGATTAGAAGGAATACTTTTTTTACAAACTACAAATAAGGAGACCTAGTTTAAAATAACATGATTTTTTTAAACTTTAAATTTGTCAAGAATATTTTAGCAATTTTATCAATTTATATATAAAGAAGCTTATTTTTGAAAATGTTCTCCCTAACTATAAAATACAATATGAGAAGAGTTGTGTGATTGTTACGTACGATTTTCGCAAGGCCATATGTCTTTCAGTTACTGGGACTAGAGCCGAAATCATTTACTGCAATTGGTCTAAAAATTAGTACCTAGGGTTTTCCTTAAGGCTCCTAAGAGGTATTTTTTAATTAAATATCTAACCCTAAAATTCAAGGTAAATTACTTAAGGGTGAAAATAATGTAAATCGATTTTGATTAAATTCCATATATAAGCATTGCTTGACACTACAAACAAAATGGCAACTCTTATTTTCATGAAAATGACTTTGATGGTACTTTACTTAAACATAAATTTATAATTTTCACCATACTACCTCAACTCTTTGAGATACAAAATAATTTATCATTGCAAAGTCATAAAAGGCCTACTAGTAAAGATAATAAAATATTTATTTGTAATACATTTTTATAAAACCAATTAGTAGTTTGAGATATTGATAAGTATAATTTTTAAATTTAGGTCTAGAAACCCGCCTCGGTGGCGTAGTTGGCTAACGCGCTAGTCGTGTTGAGCTCGACTGCTGAGGACGGGGAGATCTAGGTTCGAATCTCGGTCGGGCGAACTGGGGGTGGTTCTTGTTAAATTGTTTTCCACTCTCCCTCCACGCATATGCGGGTTCATTTCCTCTAATTCAACCTTCCCAATTCCTAATCCATTAGCGTAATTACTACTTAAAGCATATAACCCAACCGGGTAGTAAGACGCGGTGCTAAATAATAATAATAATAAATAGGTCTAGAAATTGATCGTTATGCTCTTTGTTGAACAATATGGTTCTGTAAAATTATATATTCATTGATTTATGGTCTTTAGCGGAATATTCCTGCAACAATATATATTTTTTTGCTTGAATATTTTACACGTTTTGATTATATAACTCCATTATTAGGCAAAGGAGAGAGAAAGAAAGTATGTGAGGTGCACCGTACCATTTTTTAGTGACAAGTATTTTCCTGAAGCCCTCGTTTACACTAATATGAAGTAACACGATGAGCCACACCCAATATAATTGCTGAGGGAACTGCAGGACTTATGAAGAAAAGCGTTATCTTCGCTCTCTCTCTCTCTCTCTCTCTCTCTAAGTAAGTTGTTGCCAAATGTCTTCGCTCTCAAAATATGTGATGAAGGTGGTGTGCTGGTGTAAGAAGGAGCTACTGGCAAACTCGACTAACCAGCGTTGCGAAACTTGTCCTATATTTGAGAGTAGATTTACCACACAAAAACGAGAAAATGACAACACTGTTTCCCAATATTAACGGTGCAGTTGCATCAGCGATGATAGCCAGTGTAGGTTAATTTCGAATATATATGTTGCTTTACTAGCTCCGTACTATAGTAACGGTCTGGTTCATTAAAGTGTTTACACAAATAGGTTAGGGATAATGAAGGCATAATTATTTAGAGAAATTTTACCAACTTGAGTGGCTGACTTTGTCACCAGTCAATCAAGCAAAACGAGACTAACGTCTTTGTCTACGCGTTTCGTCTTACTAACCATACGGGTTGTCCTCATACTTGCAGAGTTTGGATGTAGTAATGAGAAAGGTAGAATTGCAATGTTGGAAAAATCTGTATAATAAAATATATTTGAATAAAAAACTGTGATGGATGTTAAAATTAAAACGTAGAGAAAAACATTTTCCAGAAAATTTTCCAAAAAATTCACGGTATAGTTAACAGAGCATAGAATCATATATGTAGGAAATGCATTTGTAAAGGATATGACTATAATATCAAGGTATTAATATATCTTGTCGACAAAAGACCCAAAGTAAATAGCACAATCAAATGCCAAGTACCGTATTATATATGAGAGTTTGAGAAGAAATTGAATCGATGTTAATACTCTATTTGGAAGTCAAGTAATAATGTTTCTGATTTTAGGGGGTGTTCAAGTATTACGTAAGCACATTTTTGGCCATTTTTAACCCCTCCCTCCCTTGTAAGCAAAAATAAGAAAATGCCTACCACCACCTCCCCCTCCCCCTTCTTATTTTGCCCACGTAATATTTGTCGACATTTTTCTTTGTTCACAGGAATACACATTTTATTTTTCATGCAATTTTGCTTATAGCCTGAACAGGTAGTAAGACGCAATTATAAAATAATTAAAAATTCCGACAATTTATAAATTGCTGTTAATTATTAACATAGAGGTATAAATTAATATTATGAAATAATTGACAATTAGCACGGGTGTACTATGAATGTAATTTTATTGAAAAGCTAAAATTAAAACAGGTTTTAACATTATAAGAGTTTAAAATTTTAAACTACTATTAATTGAAGTTATAAAAAGTGTATTAATGAGTATATAAAAATTAAATTTAAAAAAACTAGATCAATTTAATCCGAAGACCAAGGTCCTTATATCCACGTTCCAACACTTTCAATTGTTATTTTCTATTTGGCATACTTCTATAGGCTTCTCCACTTCTTCCTCGTTTAACCACTCAGCATCTTCATTGCTGCCCGAAGCTGCCCTGAATCCTTGTGGCTTACTATGCACCCTCCCTCAATTTTGACCGTCTTTCTCTGTCTTAAGTAAGCATAGCTCTGACCCCCCTACACCCTCGTCAACAAAAATAAGAAAATCTCGTACCACCTCCCTCCCCAATATGCTCACGTAATACCTGAACTCCCACTTGAAGTCCATAGTATAAAATTGAAGATTAAACTTTAAATCTTAGGTTGTATTGATTGCATTAGTTTTCTTTAAAAAGTTGGAAAAATGTGAAGGGACGTATGGTAGAAGATGTTTATCAATACCTGGACGAGCTCAAAAACCGGAGTGTACAAGCACCCGATGGCACCTTAGCTTGTATTGATCTCCGCACATTCGTATTGCCATGTACTGTGTACCTCGATCAGGGATGGGTAAAGTTCGTCTCTTAGAATGATTTATTATAATCATTTTTACTATTTTTCTTATATATTATGTTGTAACTTGACGTTATATGTCTCCAAACATAAATAAGGTTAGTCACACAATTATGCTTGTTCCTGTGGCTACAACCGAGATGGTTTCATGAATTTCGCTCAAACTTGATAAATAGATGTAATATAACCATACCTAAAGTTTAAATCGTCATTTTAATTCTAGCTCTAAAACTTAAGAGGGTTAGTAAGTGATTTTTTAATTCGAAATAATTAGAAAATGGCTAAAAATATTTTGTTTAAAACGTATAGTTGCCGAGTGTTTTATACAATAAACGACACCTTATATTACTTGTTTTTTGGAGAAAGTCGAATATTTTCAAAAAACATTGATGTATCTTTGAACCAGGTGAAAGTGTGTTGAAATTTAAAATGAAGATCCCGTTCTAGAATTGGGTAGGGATTTTTTGTGTTTTTTTCAAATGTAATTCCCTGAAAGAAAGTCTTACGATTGTGGCATATAGTTTGTTGAATAGTTTGATATTGTTAGTAACAAAGTTTTCAAAAACTATCCTTCAGAAAAATACGCATACATTTTTCCCAAAAAAATTATTTCTTTTTATAATGTAAGACAATCATCATATTTATATTTTAAACAAATATGTTAAATTCTGAAAATTGAAAAATGACACCGGGACATGGGAATCAAACCCAGGACTTTATGCTTTGATCCCAGGTTTGATCCCCGTGTCCTGGTGTAATTTTTCAATTTTCAGAATATGATACCTAGATCCAAGTAAATCCTCACAAAACAAATATAAAATCTTTGGCTATTTGATTCTTAAAAATGTTAAAGCAGTTTTCGAGATACAGCCAGAAGAATAGACAAAATTATTAAGTTTCACTTTTTTGGGGGGGAGGGGAATGCAAAAACGCTAAAAATCGACATAATAATATAGTCAAAAATGTACACGAATACAAGAGCCTTTCCTACTTGTTAAATGGTAAAAAAAAAAAAGCCTAAACTTATGAAAGCGAATTAAATTAATGTAGTTAAAATATAAAATTTGAACAAAGATGCTTTCAGCTAAGAGTATTTCTCTTTCAAATCGAGTCTTGGGGCTTATGGATATCGTGTGTTCTTGCCTTGAAGGTATTCGCAAGAAGTTTATTCGATCGCATAAGACACGTGAGTCATTAAAATATGAATGGTTCATTCCTGCTCTACACGGAGGATGGTAGTAAAATGAAGGATGAAATAGGAAGGAGGTGGAGGAGCTGTGAGGAGGGGTGAGAAGCATGTAATAGGGGTGTGTACAGAGCCCCACCCTCGCGAACAGGTAGAGAAGGAATGTTCAAGGACAACCAACTTTGCTCACAATGCACTATAGAGAAGACGTTTAGGAATATCTTCTGAATAATAATATTTCAAAAGCTATATAATTTGTGAAATTATTATATTTTTGCTTACCAACCATCCGGACTATACTAATGCTTTTTGCACAACTTCTTACTGCCCATTCGGGTTATACGCCCCTGTACTAATTACACTAATGGGTAAGGATTAGCAGGTTTAATCGAGAAGAAGTGCACCTGCATTTGCGTGGAAGGAGAATGGAACACCATTTAGAGAAAACCTCCCTCGGTGCACCCGACCGGGATCGAACCCCGAACTCCCCGTCCTCAACAGTCTAGTCTAACACGAGAGAAGCACGTAAGACTACGCGGCCACCGAAGTGGGCTACACGCAATTAATTAAGCTAATGGGTCTAAGATGAGTAAGGAGAAATTTTAAAGAAATATACCTACTCGTCTTTTTGAATGGAGGGAGAGTGCTAAACTATTTATTAAACGCACTAAATACACCCAACCATGATTAGAACACTCACCTTTCTGTTACCGGCAAACCAGACAAGACGAGATGGACAGCTTTGTCCACTTGCCTACCAATGTGAATTAAAAGATTATTACATGATTTTAGGGGAGGAATGAAGAAGTTAAGTGAAAATTATAGTGTCGTTCATCCGGATGGATTATGTAAAGTTATGTTTGACGTGAAAAACCATATTTTTAGTATAGTGACTTGTCTATTCTTGACTTGAATGATCTGGTTAGAAAAGACTTATACAAGTTTGGGCAAAAATCTTTGACACATTTAATAGCACTTTATATTTACTATTTCAATTATTAAATGCCTCAAATTAAGCTTAAAATAACAAGAATAGGTTGACAATTTTCTACACACAATTGAATTATTCTATTTTTAAATAATATTATTAAGATGTTCACCATTATTCGCCATACATTGTCGTATCCGCTTCCAGAATCTTGACATGACTTGGCACCGAGTCTCTTGTTGAATTTCTTAAACTGCCACCACAATTTATTTCTTTACGTTCTGAATTGTACATGAGCGAGTCACGTAAACATGACTATTTATCATTCCCCATAAGTAGAGCCCCGTAAATATTGTTTTATTTTTATTTTTTAGTTAAATTTCGTTTTTTAAATCTCACTTTTCGGTGTTATTTCATCTTTTTCAAAATTACATGTTATCTGAGTTGTTTAAGTAATATTTACATATTGAGACAATGTGGGCCTATACAAAATTACAATTTCTTATTGAAACCTTATAGGCCTATATTTACTTTAAAATTCTTTGTTAAGTTTTTATGCATATTTCACAATTTTGTAGCCTCAAGTTAGCTTACACTGCAACACAATACTAATCAAATTACAGTATGGCCAATTTTCAGATTAAATTCTTCCTAATTTCGTGTTTATTTAAAGATTTTTATCTGTAAAAGCGGTGTTATTTAGTTTTATAGGAGGATTTCATGTAACAAGACAATTTCGTTTTAACTCGCATTTCAAAAAACATTGTAAATTATATTTAAAATCTATCAAAGGAAAAAGTACTTGTATCTATTTTTGTGTGTCACTTTTCGATTTATCGCGTCTCCCCATTTTTACGAGGCTAGAGACCCATAAGATAAAGTCCCGAGCTAAGTCTGGTGAACGTAGTAGCCAGGCGATATCCTCAAATTGAGAAAAGAGGTGCCTAGGAAACATTTTTCGAGATACCTCTATTGATGTTCGAACGGTGTGGGCCGTTGTTGCCCACTCTTTCTGAAACCACACGTTGTTGGTATCCACCCCCTTACGTTGCGGTTTGGGCTCAGAAAGGTCTAACATCAATGGAGGTGCTTCACAAAAAATTTCCTGGGTACATCGTTTCACGATTCGGGGATATTGCCTGGCCACTACGTTCACCAGACTTAACAAGTCTGGACTTTTCCTTGTGTAAGGAAAGTTGAAGCTATTCAACAAGAGACGCTGCGCAAAGTCATATCAAGATTCTAAAAGCGCATAAAACAAGGTATTTCATATAATGGTGGACATGTAAATAACATTGTTTTAAAAAATTAAAAATTTAAGGGTATGTAGAAAATTGTCAATCTTTTAGTGTTATTTTAAGTTTAGTTTGAAGCATCTAGTATTTAAAATAGTAGATATAGTGTTATTTAATGTGTCAATACTTTCTGCCCCAACCTGTATAAGAACTTCTGCTTCATGTTTACATTCCTCTAGCTTGTCTATACTTGACTAAACATGTCCACTTCAGGAAAGTCATTAACAATCAGCAATGCTTCATGTTTGAATTAGTCTGACTAGTCTTGTCTGTCTATGCTTGAATGGACTTGTTTGGTGGTCATCAAACTTTAACCCACTTCAATGGCCGAATGGTTTAAGGCGTCATTATTATGTTAAATTGATCTTCGAGTACGAGGAAATCGGTGTTACAAATTCTGATTAGGTCTATGTAGAGTAAATTTTTCCTAAATGGTTTCCCACTTTCCTTCCACTTTCCTTCCTCTTCCCTACCTCATTAGAGTAAATAAGGTCTGTTCACCGTAGGAACTGTTTTCTGAAAGCCCTTTTTTCCAACCAGAAATAAATTATATAGTATTATATTGGTAGGAAAAAAGACCTTTCAGAGAGTAATTACTACCGTGAATGGAGTATATTATAATCATATTTTATGCGTATAACCTAAACAGGTTGTAATACATGGTGATTACAAAAAAATATTAAATATGTAATTGATTTATTGTCCCTGCTACGTAAAATAAGTCATGAATATATAATAATACAAAGTAAACCACTTCAGATTGTCCCCTTTCTGTAGAAAACTATAATCAGATTGTCACAGAATGGTACTTTGACATAAATGTCAATTTAATCTACTCTCGAGTAAACACTAGCCAATGTGTTCACGATTGACAATATCTTAATGAGAGATGTAGGCTACTCTTATAATAATGTGATTTCTCCATTGTTTTTCCACCCTTCATAATATAATTACTTATAATGTTCTTCCTATGGCAACATCACTATACTTATTATGTCGTTCCTGGTGGCGTGACGAGCTGGTCGTCCCCTATCTAGTAGGTTGGTTGATAATCAGAGCAATGCGCTGATTGGATTTAATCATATTATAGCTGACGGCTGTATCAATTCTGCATAGGGTTTGATTGGGAACCTATACATGTGGTCACTTTTAGATGCTGATTAGTGCTCTTGAGAGCTACAATTTAAAGCTTTATGACTTTATGCAATATTTTAGATCTATCTTTGGGACCACCTAGAATTCATAGAATAGGAATATCACATGTTTCAAAGATGAGAATCTAGCAAAGTTATTATTTACAAAGTTTCCTTGCTAAATTATATTTATCATCTATCATCCAATACATTCATATCTTTTATATAATTTGTTTTGGTTTGACATAATTACTTTTCTTAATTAAACTCAAATTAATGGAAAACATATAGATATAATAAGAAATATTAGTCTATTCCTTAGCGATTTCCAGGTATTCGTTCTTCTCCAGTCCCAGATATGTGACGACTAATATCATGTCCCAAGTGGTAGCATAGCCTCTGGATATCCAGCTGGTATATGGGTCACCATATTGTTTACGCCTCAACAAGTATCGTAATAATAGAATTCAATGTGAATGAAAATTAATTTAAAAAATGTAATAAAAAAAATTTATTAATTTTTATTAATTTTCATTCACATTGAATTCTATTATTACTATTAATTATTGTTTACTTATTAAATTTCATTATGTTTTAAAAAAATCTCAACAAGTATGCTATTCTCAAATCACCTGCCCAATAGAATGTATCAAGACGTCATAAAGGGTCATATTGGAACAACTAATTGGGGAATAGATAAGTTTAACCGGATCGACAACTGACAAGAATTTTTCCTTTACTCTATTCTTATATTGTTTTTGATTTTTTTAAATATTCAATATAACATTTATGTATTATAATATATTTGCTACTCTATTTGCAATTCTTCCTTCCCCTTTTCTCTCTAAGAGAGTAATTGGGGTCAACTATAAGGTGCGGTGCTGTGGAGCCTTTGGAAGAGATAAACGAGAGATGGGAGCTTCAATTGGAAGGCTTTAGAACGCTCTGGAACTCAGCTATTCCAAAATGGTACAGAAATAATGACCGTAGGAAGAGTACTAGGGACTGTGTTGTTTGCACAACATAAGTGACTTTATGTTTTGTAAATAATAGTTCTAACTTCGTACGTTTGTTAACTGTGTGAATACTGATCTGTGTGATTGTATTGTTTAAATGGTGTTATGTATTTCATTAATTTATTAAAGTAATTAGTTGTGATTATGACATTTAAATAATTCGGACTATTTTTTTTTTGTTTAGTATATATAGCCTTTACTATTCCGCATGTGTTTTCATTTGTGATAAATTAATAACATAATACGATAACCGAAATAAAAACTTGGTGTTCTTTTTGTATATTAAAACCCACAGCAATTAATTTCAATAAACTAGATCATACATAATACAACTTTGACCGCAATTTATATTTTCAATATAGCTTGTTATCTATATATATATATATATATATATATATGAAATATACACACATATACTTTATCTATGATTTTAGTAAATATAACAAACACAGATTATGTAGAAATACTATAAAAAAATAAGTGGTACGACACAATCGCACAAACTTTTCATATTGTGAGTTATATCTTGAGAATAATTTTCAAAAACATGTTTTTAATAAACTACAGGTACCCTTAAATATGTTTTTCTCATAAAGACAAACACATAATCTTGAATAATAATAATAATAATCACTTTTTTATACATACATTTTAAACCAAATTGTTCCAATATATTTTAATATATTTTAAAACATTCACATTTTCCAAATAGATTATTTGTAAACTACCCTAAAATTATTTGTTCTATGTAAAATTAAAAAAGTATTCTTATTTATCAAGAAAAATTATTCTTAGTCTCCCATTTTGAATTACAATACATCTTCAAGGTTAATTTCTAAAAATTTCAATTTTCTAAACTACCCTAATTTAATTTATTTTAGATAAATAAAAAATACATCATTATTGATTATGTAAAATTGTCCAACGATACCAAGTTTGAGCCAAAGCGTTGAAATATTTTTTTAATATCAAATTTTACTATATAATTATTATTTAACTGCCATTAAATTATATATTTTGTAAAAATAGTTATAATAGGCAAACCACTTAATAGACACTCATTTTGAAACAAATCACCAAATCAATTCTTTAAAATATTCAAATTAAATAAAGATTGAAATTATTAAACTGAATTTCCCCCCAAAAAACAAGTATAGATTGTTATTTTTAATACTACACAATATCCAGATATATATTTTAAGCAAAATAGCTAGAGCTATTTTCGAAACATCTCGAATTTACAAATATTTACCAAAAGTAAGCTACTCTTTAATGAATGTTTACTCCAAAACCAATTATACAGTAATATTTGTCATGTCTAAAAAATACTATACATGCATTTTAAACAAAATAGTTTGGTACATTTAAAAAAAACTCATTCATCCTATAAACTAGGCTGGACTTTTCTTTAAGGTATAGCGCTATATAATCTAAATATCAATTTTGATCAAAATTCTGTAACGATACTGATTTGGATCCCTCTCATATATTAAAAAAGTCATGGATGAAGTGCATTTTCCTTAAATATTATATGTAAAATAACCTTTCAATATTTCATCCATGAGGAATCATGCGCTTTTCAGAACTGATGTCGATATATTGCACCACTAAAACTTATTTTTTCTTTCAAAATCAACTTCATAAAAGCAAGTGACGTTAGCTCCCTCTACCCAATAGAAAGCTAGCCTTCACAATACCTGTCGCCAGGGCGCTTTAGATTAGTTGGTTTTGACAGTGGTCACGAGAGGTCCAAGATGCAAGGGGTAGGTTATATATAAGCTGCTTGTGCGTTTGAATACACACAGTGCCGGTAGCATAAATCTAGATTGAACACCATCACACAAGAACTTTGTAATCAAAGACAGTAATATGCAGTGTCGTTTACACAAATCTACAGAACGTTGTAATAAAACAGTTCCACTAATTGAAATCCATGGATTCCACAGAAAATGTTACAGAGAAATAATCTGTAGTTCAACGAAATATGTATAATTTTATATAATAATTTCATACCGAAGATAAAATTACTTTAATAAATCGTGTGTAACATTAAAGGTGTTATTTATTCAATTAAAATATCACAATATAAACTGTATCATAATAATTGGCGCTCGATCACGGGGCTATAAATACAAATTATATCATCAAAATACTGTACCGCTTTAATTAGTGCTCGATCACGGGTCAATCATCAGCTAATTAAACGGTATCACTTCAATCGGTGAACAGCGATCAACCCGTATCTTTATAATCCATCAAACCATTTTGGGTTCGTGGTCATGGGCAGACTAAAAGAAAGAGAGAATTGTAGAATATTTATACTTCTTTGGGATTCACATAAAATGTAAAAATTCGTCATACTCCCTAGATTGATTTTTTTTTTCACGATCACAATAGGCCCTACTTTCTCTAGATATGTTAAAGTAAAAAATTAATTGGTATCCTAGTTTACTTGTAAATCCTGAACTCACTAGACCAACCTCAATCTATTCTTGACTTAAATATTATTTTATTTTCTCTGCTAATTTAAAGTTTAACAGATAAAACTGTTTTTAAGAAGTGAATAATGATTGAAGTCAGTAGATAGTTATATTTATATTTAGCACCGCGTCTTACTACCTGTTTGGGTTATACGCTTTTTAAGTACTAATTACTCTAATGGATTAGGAATTGGGAAGGTTGAATTAGAGGAAGTAAACCCGCAATTGCATGGAGGGAGAGTGAAAAACAATTTAGGAAAAACCACCCCAGTTCACCCGACCGAGATTCGAACCTCGTTCTCCCCGTCCTCAGCGGTCGAGCTCAACACGACAAGCGCGTTAGCACACTACGCCACCGAGGCGGGTTAGTAGATAGTTAAATTCACTAGTTAAAATTAGCATGTTTGGTTAAAATTAAAGTAATGGTCTTTATGTGTTAACGAATAGTTGAAGTATATGGCAAGTAGATTCGGAAATACGAATAGATGAAGTATTTGGCCAATAAATTCGGAAATACATCTAGTCGTGTTCGCACTATATATAAGTTTATTATTGTAATGTGAATTAGACTTCAAATAAAATGTGACTGCATCAAATCTAAAGCTTCACTTGATAAACACAATTAATGATATTGTAAGACTCTCAAATAGTATTTAGAACAGTTTATGACATGTTTTGAGGGTGACAATAGCAAAGTTTGTGTCTTTGATTATTCATAATAACAACCTCTACAATTAGGAAAACCAAATTTAAATTACAAACAAATATGTATACAGGCTTAGACTTCTTTTATTTTTATAAGAAATAATATTTCTAAGTCATAAGGCTAAACTGTCATTAAATATTACTAAAAGTAACTTAAGGTAAACCCATACAAATTAGAGGGCTTATTTATCAGTAACCTGAAGGCTTTCTTATCTCGTGAGTTTAAAGATTATTTGGGTGTAGGCTTTTTTATGTTGTTGGCTTATGAACGTATTGGGAATGGTATCTTGCGTGGTTAGTTTATGATCGTGTTGGGTGTATAATGTCTTATGTCGTTAGTTTATGATCGTGTTGGGTGTATAATGTCTTATGTTGTTAGCTTATGAACGTGTTAGGTATGATATCTTACTTAGTTTATGATCGTGTTGGGTGTATAATGTCTTATGTCGTTAGTTTATGATCGTGTTGGGTGTATAATGTCTTATGTTGTTAGTTTATGATTGTGTTGGGTGTAGGCTGTTTTCTTAAATTGTTAATTTGTCGTTTTGTTGGTTACAGGTTGTATTCTTTTTATTAGTTTAAATTAGGGTTAGGTATCGGTTGTCTATGTTGTTAGGTTAAATCATTGCTAGGTATCGACTGTCTTCTGTTGTTAGGTTTAAGTTTTTTGGTGTAGAATCTATCTTATGTAGTTCCTTTGTCGTCTTGTCGGTTGTAGGCTGTATTAAGTTAATACTTTTTAACACTTGGGCTTTTTATTTAGAGAGAGAGAGAGAGTTATTTGAGCTAATTCAAAGAAAGTAACACCCAAAAATGTATGTTAAAGAATTGGGAAACCATATTGTTAAATCACTTGTGGAGAGCTACTGCTAGTTCATCCAGTGAAAATTTGGGCTTTCGACTCCTTCGTTACCGGCTAGTTTGACGCATTATACTACGTGACCATTGATATGGGTTATAGTATAGTTTTATATAAATTTTTTGTCATATGGCTTTATAAATTGCACCTTAAATATCCACATTAAGAAGTTGTATGCTTATGAATGCACTATTAGGAAGAACAAGATTTTAATTCCAGAAAAGGTGACCTGGTGGTCTAGGGGTAAGGTGTCAGACTTCTATGCTGGCGTCCGGGGTTCAATCCACGGTCCCGGCAAAGATTTATCTGATTACCAAACCCTTCCTTCACCTCTGACAAGACATCTTGTGAATGTGAGGAATGCCAGGTCTCCACCGTGGTTCGAATTCCACGCTAAACTGTAGTTCCTTCATTTCATCTCACATTCACCCTACCATTGCACATTAGCGTAAGTGCGTATAACCCAAACGGGTAGTAAGACGCGGTGCTAATAATAATAATAATAATAATAATAATAATAATTTCAGAAAAGACTCATCGGCACATTAGTTCAAATCTAAGTGAAAATGTTTGAGCCTTAAAAAGGGCATCACCATTTACGTTGTTTTCCAGTCGTACGAATCTAATAAACTCATATATTTTTCCACCTCTAACTTCTATAATTACTTTTATGATGTAATGTGTAATCATTAAACAGCCATGTTAACGCGTATTTCGTGTTTATCCATAAAAGTGGTAAACAAAACATAATAACATATTATGTTGGCTACCAGAAGAGTAAAAAATTGGTTTAGAAAAAAGGTATCGTTTATTCATATTATTTAGTTAGTATGGTATTATGTTTAGATAGAAGGATTTAATATGTATTTTATGAACTAACTGGTAATATAAAATACGAAATACAAACTAAGCTAACTCTGGGAAAAACAACGCATGCAGTACCCCAAATATCAAGTCATCACTGCGAAAGAGGAAGTATCAATTTTACTCATGACAGATTTTGAGACCGTGTGAAATTAAATAAAACGGTTTACTTGAAATGCTTAAGAAAGTTGGAAGAGACAAGCTAATTTCCAGGTTTTAACACTGGTTCGATAACGAATAATGTTGACAAATTATGAACTATTTGAACAAATGTTCCTTAATCTTTGCAATTAGAAAATAATTTGATTCTAGCGCTAAGTGTGCATTATTATTATTATTACTACTAGACGTAATGTTCTTTCATTTTCACATCGAGTCTTACTACTAATGCAGGATACAGGTATTTTATTTACGTTAATGGAGTAGGAATATGTATGGTATAAAATAAACGATATGCGACTGTATTTACAATTAAGGAGAGTAGAAAACTATTTAGGAAAAAACTCGGTTTACCCATCCGGGATTGAGACCCTGTTATCCCGGTCATTAGAAAACTGGAGTAGGCAAACCTCGCATTTGGTATGCATGCACACATATACTATACTAAGCTAGGTTTTAAGTTGTTTCTTTAATTTTTTTATGTTTAGAAAGACTGCGAATAATGCTCCGACTGGTAAAAAAGAATGCTATTTATAAAAAGTAGGTCGTAGACTATTTATGTCAACTTTTATTGATTTTTGTTTTTAATATTCCTCGATGGATTATCTATGAGTCACGTGACGAAAAATTGATTCGCTTTAAACCCTAGCACCACACGCTATCACCACCGCTACAGCCAGCTTAGTGTTTGCTCGACATTTTGACAAGAGAGGTCGGGATTCAAATGACTCGATTCCTGTCCGGGTTTAAATCAGGGCTATGGTTAGGGAGGGATGAGGATGGCAGAATTTCAGAGGAGATGTGCCTGCACTTTCGTGAAGAGAAAGAATGGAATACCCTGGTCAAGATGCGAGACTGGACCTGGCCCGATCGTCATAAAAACAAGAATATACATAGGGTATCCTGGGGGTCTTGGGGTAAGGTATTGGACTTCTGTGCTGGGGGTCCGGGGTTCAATCCTCGGTCCCAGCACAGATATATCTGATTGCGAAACCCTTCATTCACCTCTGACAAGACGTGTATTAATCACAACTTGTGAAGGTGGGGAATGCCAGGCCTCCACCGTGGTTCGGAGTTCACGTTAAAGTGTAGGTCCCACATTTTATCTCACAATCAACCCACTATTACGCATTAGCGTAAGTGCGTACAACCCGAACGGGTAGTAAGACGCGGTGATAATTACAATAATAATAATAATAATATACATACTAGACTGGCGCCTTGGTACGTGTGCCCACCGATGCGAATCTTGCCACCCCGTGGTACAGGTTTTATCCCTAGCTGGGCCGAATATTGTAAAGTTGGGGGTTGAGGGGGATAGGGGGGGTCCTTCAACGATGACAAATTGCTTGTCTTAGCACTGGTTTTACGTCTAGTTATTTGTTAAGTCTTGTGATGTAATCAGCTAGTTAAGGAACTAAACGCTAGATGACACTAGTAACAAATATTAGTCTCGCTCTGTATCTTACTTCATGATCGGGCTATCTGCAGTTTATACTAGATTAAGTTCATAGGACAAGTAAGATGGATTTTAACAATAGCTATCTACAGTTAGCCCGAGATAAAATGGACATAGCATGAATGGTTAAGCAAAATAGCTTGGATAAATCAATATTGCGTTTGATTATTGAGTTGAGATTCCCAGGTTCAATTCCCATCATGGCCGAAAAATTTATTACTGAGGCTTTCTTATTTACATTGATAAATGATGCGTTTTATTTTAGAATAATGTATGTATTTTTTGTAAGTTGTGTTCTTATATAATTAGTCGGATCAAAGGGTGCACGTTAAATAACACATTTTTTAGAAACTAAAAACATTAATGGAGCGCTTCAACTTTACTGAACTTTACCAGAATATGGACCCTAGCCAGCAGAACTCGATTCAATTACACTAGTTAACCACCAGAAAACTATTAATAAATTAAATATATTTCGTTCCTTGATAAATAGTGAAGGATAAAATCCAATTTTTTTTTCCAAAGGATCTTTGATCAAATCCCAACAAATATTTGTGCGACCAGTTTTGATTTAATTTTACTATAAAGTTAGTGTTAATTTATAGGTGTTGATTATCTATAACAAAAGTGACCATTGGATATAACATAACTTGACGTTTGTAAACTTGAAAGTAGATTTACTAACGTTTCAAAATATGAGAAAATATGAAAATATGAAATTTGGACTAGAGCAAAGCAAGCTTTCTTGGTTCCACTATAGCCCAACTTATAAGATAAAGCCATAGTGTATTCAGTAAAATTGGAGTAGTGTATAACAAATTTCCTCTAAGAATGGATGGAGGGATGGAAACGTACAAATTTTAAACGTCTTTACTATTTGGAATAGAGCCTGGATGGCATTAGAGTAGAATTTTTCTTAGATAAAAATCTAGTAGAACCATAAAAACATTTTAATAATTATCTTCCAGTGCCTAAAGGACCTGCTTGCGTCAAAAAAAACACCTATTTTTTCATATATGTTTTTGTGTCTAATAATGTTTTATATAAGCATTTACTAAAATAACTTCGTTAATAATTACCTGGAAAGAGGCCGGAAAAGGTGGTGTTGATAGAGATACTTATATTTTATCAACAATTTCGTTCTTCTATCCAATAGTAACGGGTTGGATAGTTTAGCCGGTCACAAGAAGAATATTTCACTAAAATAACTTATTGTATATATATATATATATATCTTCTCGCAAAGTCTCTACTATCTATGTACTCGCCAAGTTCTTGGCTTGGATTTAAAATATTTTGTTTTTAATATTTGAAATGGTGAGCCCGATAACAAGACACCAATCAACAACAATATTCATGGTGACTAGAGACTGTTGGGACACGACCAAGAAATTGTGGATGTAGCTACGAAGATGGCGATCTCGTGCTAACGCTAATGCGGCCGCTATGAGTCTTCCTACCAAGTGTACAGCACAACCACCCAGTTTTTTGGGAGGCCATGTGACTTTCCTCCACCACTCTACTTGAAATACCGACATACTAGACGTCTACGAACGTCGCCATGCTCTCGTACACTCACACAAGAGTTTTCTAAATCTTTGATTACTTTCAGTTAAAAACATATATTTAGATGTAAGTCGATGTAAGTAGTGTAAACTAGATGCATGAGTATTATGTGTAGCAGGATTTTAAATCCCTTAAGTATTAGCTTGTATCTATCTTGATTTCTGAGATAGAGGAATTATTATTGTTAGGTGTAGTTATCTAAATGTTTGTAGATACCGGTAACATTCGATATTTCAATTTAATTCAAACGTCAGTGTAAAACCTTATGTCTTAGTAAAAAAAATTAGGCACTTAACCATTAAATATATAATAACAATATGTATTCTAGGGGACGTGCTAAGCATTGGTCTATTCTTTAAGCTTTCGGTGACCTGGTGGTCTAGGGGTAAGGTGTCAGACTTCTGTGCTGGCGGCCGGGGTTCATTCCTCTGTCCCGGCACAGATTTATCTGATTACCAAACCCTTCCTTCACCTCTGACAAGACATCTTGTGAATGTGGGGAATGCCAGGACCTCCACCGTGGTTCGGATTCCACGTTAAACTGTAGGTCTTCCATTTCATCTCACAATCACCCACCATTACGCATTAGCGTAAGTGCGTATAACCCGAACGGGTAGTAAGACGCGGTGCCAATAATAATATTTAAACTTTCAGGTCTGTACTTTACTGTGAGTAAAACAAGCTTCGCGTGTGTAATGTTTCTAGATTACTTAGCTCATTTTCCATGGCTGGTAGGACAGTGATTAATCTCTCCCTTCTTTATGGCCGTATTTCTTATTAATTATTAACTGTTTACTCTAGCTCTGGCCTTCAGCCAGCTCACACACTATTTCTTTGACAAGATTATCCTTTAGGATGTTTGTTTGGATTATGCTCCCATTTAACCGTCAGTGTTGTAAAATCTATTATAAGGCTAAAGACTATAATACAATATGCTAACTAAGCTATAAGTCCGTATAACCACTAAAAATGGTCATTATTATTATGTTAGTTTGCCTTGCTGAGGTGTAAACGTATATAATAACGTATAAGCTTCTTTCCGGGGCATAATAGTGTTGTGCTCACAGATTAATGTATCAATAAGGACAAGGCTAAAGGATGAAGTATACTTTTGTTAAGTATTAGCTTTAGATTTGGCATCCTTCTTTTCTGCTATTTCAATTATTGTTAATGAATCCAATCGCATAAATATATAAGTATAAAGTCAGTCAAGCTAGACTACTGAGGATGTTTTGGTGCATATGTTAAATTTATTTTAAATAAAATAATTTATCAAACTCACCCTTTATGCTACATCCTACTTCCCTTTACAGATTTAGTGTTCCATCTCGATAAAGCTCAGGTGCAGTGCATAGCAGCTTCCTGGAATGTCGTGGCTGTTGTAAAATTGTCCTCTGAAGGATGATTTTGTAACACTCTCTGTGCTTCAATGTAGCCCATTTATGTGTGTATGAAAAGTACATTGATAAATTATTAAATATCTAAACGCTATGATTGTTTATGTACTAATGTATTAATAATATATTCTTTAAATTGAAAAATGAAATCTGGACACGGGAATCGAACCCGGAACCTTTAGCGTAGTAAGCCAAATATCCCGGGTCCGACTCCCAAGTGCAGAAGTAATTTTGTAATTTAAATAAAATTATATTTAGATGCGGCTATAATCGTAATTATAAAATATAATCCATCATGTATTAAGAATAATTTACTTGGTTAATTTGGTTTTAAAGTCATGTTATGATGTGTTTGGAAAATCAACAGAGATTAATACTAAACTTGTGAAATCGATTAATTCACTTTCCAGTTTTATGTAATCTGTGTCGGGTTGTTCGAATAATAATACCTTTAGAATAGAGTTAAGGACCAAAGAATTTAGATAATGTACACCTGAAATAGTGTGGAGGGAGAATGGGAAAACATTCAGGGAAAAAGTATTTCAGTACTTACAGCCTAAATTCGAGCCCCAACCTCTTTTTCATCGTCAACCAGACGAAACTTAACCTCATCTGAGGTCAGGGGCTTAAAGCGTTACTCTTGTGTTAGACATATATAATTTTTGACGAATTATAAAATGAGGTTCGAATCCCGATCGCGTATGCTATGGGTGGTTTTAACTAAATAATTTTCCGTTCTTTCTTCACGCAAATGAAGGTACATTTCCTTATAATTCTACCTTCCTCATCCAATTCCAATCATCTTAATTAGTGTATGGTTATAGCCCGAACGGGTACTAGACACGATGGAAACAAAAATATACCAGTCTTGGGCTCCTAAGTCCGCGTGCCCATTAGAGAGGGTTGATTCAGTCTCTACTGTAGGAAAAGTGCAATTTTGTTCGTGTTGAGAGGGCAGGTAAAATGTTAAGTGCCTTAGTCCCACGCATTACACTAATCTTCACTATATGAAGGTATTACATAATCACGACTAATGTAGTCTCCTGAGTGAGGATATCAATTTGATATAAAGGCCAAAGTGTATATTGATACTCATCTTTCTACTTAGCAATGGTATTAATTTATATATGTAAATTTATTCGTCAGTTAGTGGACTTTTATTTGACAATTTAATTATCAGTTCAGAGTGGTAGAAACCTTTACATACAATCTATTCGAAGTTATTTGTATCCTCGTTCCAATTGTATTATTTCTGAATAGGTGTTATTAATAATTTTTATTTAACTAACTGACAAATCTGAGGAAAAAATTGTGTCAACATTAACAGCTTTGACAAACACATTAATTTAGATTTTTAGACATATTCGAGCTATTATTTTGAGATATCCCGTGTCTAAACCTGTGGCGGCTCGTAGCTAAAATTAGGCGGGGTGCTGCTCCAGAAAATGTTGTTTAGCCTTTGTTTTAAAATTGTCTAAAAGGAAAAAAAACATTTATAAAAAGAATATTTATTCAGGAACTTGATACAATCTTAACAAAAAAAACATTTTTTTATTACTTTAACTTAAATTGTTACAGTTCAAGCTTGATCTATTCATAAATATGAAATCCATTCTTCTGCGCAAAAAGTACAATAATTTCTCCTTTATCTCTGGATGACAATTGAGGATTTTTTTTTCCATTGAAAGTACTGCAAGCGCATTTAGTCTTTGTGTTAAATAAAAGAACCGAAAAAAAATCAAATAGAATAGCTGGAAGCAGAATAATAATCTAATTTTACACTCTTCTATACTTTATTATATTCAAGAATATGGTACACGGTTTTTAAGCACAACACACGCTGAGTAAAAACAAAACTTCCTTCCACCATCACAACAGAGCCGGCATTGCAAGAGAAACAGTGTTGTATCTACCTGGCAGTCCCGCCTTCATCCCTACCCTCTTCCTATTTGCACATGCGCACAACAGTCAAACACTACGTCGTTGGCACTGTGAATCGCACAGTTCCATACAGAGATTTTTGTATATTTTTCATAAACTGGGGGATGGCTATTGAGGTATTGACATTAAGCTTAAAGAATATATATTTTACTACAAAAATAAAGAAAGAATTAAAGAAAAAGGGACTCATTATATTAAATGTTATCGATAATATCAAGTGGAAATAGGGGGTGCTGCAGTTCCGCAGTTCTTATACACGAGCCGCCACTTGTCTAAACTAAAAATTAGGTATACTTTATTGGTATTTGCTGCTAAAAATAGAGAGCAATGATCCACAGAAAATATAAGATTCCTTTAATTGTAATTTAATTTTTTTAACTTGTTTATTATACTAAAACATTTTAGAAAATTTTATAATTTTATGGTTGAGCTCAAAAATTAAGATAATTCATGGAGGTTCATACACATTTAAATGAAGTGTTGGTTAAAAATGAAATACAATTTATTAAGTTTGTTAGGGCATACCTTTAAATATAAAATATAATAATTAATGCAAAGTTTACTAAATATTGTAAATACTTCCTTTAATTTATTTCTTGATAATAATTGTTTGATTCAGTGTTTTCGATATAATTTGTCAATTTATATAATTTTGCAATATTTTTGCAACGATGCAACCTATATGAAATAAATTAAAAATATGTAATCTATTCATGCTCTGAATAAGCTAATGTTACATTTAATAGCTCTTATTTTAATTAACTAACTAGCTTAAAAATTATTTAGATTGAGGTTGACAAAAACATTACTTTTTTTCAATAATTTTATTAAATTTGTACGAGATTCAAATGTTCGTCAGGAATATTTCATGACTTGGCAATTCTTTTGTTAATGTTTGGGTGGTTTTGTGATATTTTGGAATCCTTTACACCGTGTCTTGCTACTGTGCTCATCAGGGCTATTCACACACATAATTAAGCTAATGTGGATGAGAAAATCATAAATTAGGGAAAATATACACGGATTTCAGTGTAACAAGATTGGGAATCCATTTAAGGAAAAACTTCTCATTATATATGGCCGAGATTTAAGCCCCGAGATTCCTGCCACTAACAAACCAAACTAGATGAATTTAATATTTAGTCTGTGTGACCACCAATGCGAGTGCATGTGATGTGAAGTGGTCTTAACATAGGTGTGTATTTCAACTCCTCTCTAAGCTCACCACATTTCCCAACGCCAACATATGTGCTAGAAACGTTTTAATTTCCCAATGGCCTACATCAGCGGGAACATCGGCACCTCCCCTGGTCCTGAGAGTATTTTTACTAAATTGCTCTCTACCCTTCCTTCGCGTGAATGGGGGCACATTTCCTTCGCCTTCCTCATCGATACCCCAAACCGTAATTAAATGCAGATAGCCCGGCTGGGCGGAAAAAAACATAAATAATTACACGCATCGGTGAGTATGATAGCTAAGGCATCGCCCTTGTCTGGCCTGCTTTGATGCTGATGGGAGGCCAGGGATTGTATTCCGACCAAGTGGTACTTAGTTTGTTTGTTTTTTTCATAAATGGTGTTCCATTCGAAAAGTCCGTCTGGGAAGCAAGACTTCTTGCACGCAAAACAAAACTTCCCAATGAAAAAATATCATAAGAATGAGAAATTTACCATATTCCTCTACCGCATTCCTTGGAGGATAGCGTTTATCCTCACACTAAAATGCCAACAATGGCTCATTTAGCCTGATTGATCATAAGTCAAGGGCAATTTTGAGACGAGAGATATCATGAGAAATCTCTTCAACTCTGTCTTCAACATGGTAGACCTTGGTCTTGTTCGACGGCGTCTAGACGAGTGGTGTAAGACCATACACAGGTCAACAATGAGCACGTTCTGGAGATTTTGCTTGGATTCCCTGTCGGGAAAGATTTTAATCTTAACGTGAAAACAAAATGTTGAGGATTGTGAAGAGTTTCGTATGAATGTAATTTTATACGTTAAAGAGCCCATCTCACGGGCCCAATGTCCGGGATCTTTGGCTGCGGTCCACAGTTGAAGGGTTTTCGCGTGAGATCGAGCTATCGCGAATACGTTTATATTTGCCCGAACTGGACCCTGGTTACAGTGAAAGCAAATTCGCGTGAAAGTCATTTGGGATGATCCTTTGTTTTTAGTGAAGTATTGGTTACTTAGAGTTATATTTGTAATAAAATAATTGTAATTTAAAGTTTCTCATTTTATAAAATACCACAAGAGAAAATGGGTGAACCCTTTATTGTATCAACATAATTTAAGATAATAGCAAGTATTAAATTAATATATATTAAACAAACACAGCTAATTTGATAAACATTTCCGAGTGTGATTTAAATTATTATTTTTATGTGCAATAATTAAGTCTTTCACATTCCATGTGTATAATTTAAGATTTTAACTATTCCAAAATCATTAAAAATAAAATAATGTCGCCACCCACGAAAAGAACAAACTTGTTTGGAATTCCATCGATTCACGCGTACTCGCGTAACTATTTCAATTGTAGTGTAACCATACCCATTGTGCAATACGTGTTTGTTTTATTCAGATAAATATGGCCATATCCGCGAGAATATGCTTCAACTGTAACCATGGACTCACTTGAATACATCGAAACTAAGATCAGTTTCATAGTGTGTGTTTTTTTATTCTAAGATTTTTTTTTTTAATTTCATTAAATATTTTGAAAATAAGGTAAAACGGTTTCACCGGCCTTGATTGGAAGCATCAGAAAGCCTCATTACGACCTGACGCTTGAATCGAGCTGTGTTTACCCAGGCTACGTTATTTCCGTGTGGTGAGACAAAATCTTGACAGTAATAATTGCACTAATGGCCCTACCAAAGAGCTGAGAATTAATGCACACGTTCAGAAATAGAGGGTTATTCACTAAGTGGCGAGCTATTTTTAAATATGAAACAAGTTAGTTAGAGATGAATATTATCAACATGTTTCTATAGAATAAGAAACATACATTTTTATTTCAATAGGTAGTTAAAATAAACATTGTACGTAAAGGATCATTTTCAACGACTTTAATAGCTCTGAAATAAAGGTAAATGGTGATAAAACAACGATATAACTTTCCTAAAACATTTTTTTTTTTTTATTTAAAAATAATTCAAAAGCAACAAAATGTAGGATAGTTTGAGATTGTTTTCGTGATTTTGAAGCTTTATAACTGACATTCCCATTTTAAATACAACAGTTTGTAGCTTTTGCTTTCAAGTCAATAGCATCTATAAAGCGAAAAAAAAAAGTATTAATACGTTTGACACCAAAGATATTACTGGCCTAATCTAGGAAATTAGATGAGGAGAGTTGATTTAAGACAGAAGGGCATCATCATTATAAGAAATAGGGGGTGTGAAAGTCAATGATGAATCATGTTAGGGAAATTAGCTTGTCAGGATTTGAACCTTCATATCGAATATATTACAAACGTGATTTCTTAGTCTTCGTGATCAATGGTTCAGGTAATAATAATAGTTACATTGAGACTAGCCCAGGGGAAAAATATAGTAAATCTATTTTTAATATTCCATTTATTAAAATGAAATTGAAGGTAACTTATTTGTTGCTCACCTGGACGATTGGGTGTATAGTGACTTAAATACAGTGTTTTGTGTCCGGATGAGGTAGATTTCAAGGATAGAAAAGTAAAAAAAAAAAGTGTGCTGGTGAGTCAGTTAAGTCAGGGGAAACAAAGCCTCTTTAGCTTGAAGAGTGGCCGATTGCGTGTCTTTGGCTGGTTTGAATTACTTCTTCCGCTAATTTATTTGCAAATTTTAGTAATTACAATTGTGGTATTATCTAATGCTGAACTTTTGATACCAAATGTTGATATTTTAACTTAAAAGGGCATACTTTCCTTCCAATACAGATTTCGTGTTATCTTATAGGCTTACATATTTTGTGATGTCCTATATATATATATATACACATAAATATATAGGGTGCTATCTTAAATATATATTTTGCACTATATTATAAAGTTATGGTACTGTCCTATACATATATTGTGCTATCCTATACAAAAATGGTGCTATACAATGCATAACGTATGCCATCTTGGGCCATTCAATAGGCTACATATATTTTACTTTTCAATTGACCCGATGTTAGTGACTACAAGCCTAGACGGGGTCGACAGACTTTTACTTAAGAAATAAAACTCCGTAGAACAATTTCCTTTGGAGGGGAAATAAAGCTGTCTGTCCCAGTCGATTGTGGCATGTAAAAGAGTCCTGTAAGGTATGCGAAAATACCTTTCCCAGGAAAATTGATAGGCCCTTTCGCTCTCTCTCATAGAAATTATCGTATTCTGATATAATCAGTCGGTTCAAAAAGCGCACGTTAAATTCCTCAAATAAACTAAAAATATATATTTTACCATAGAGCAAAGAGGTAATAAAATTTTGTTTTCCAGGGCAAGAAAATTGCTTTCAATCGATGTTGGTTTATAAAATCATCTTAAGATAGTATCCTTTAATCTCATTTAGAATATAGTTAAGTTGATCATAAAGGTTTTTTCTATTGATATTTCTAAAAAAAATCTTCAGTAAAATTGTTGAAAGGTAAAATGTTCAACGAGAATTTTTTTTTTTTTTTCCATTATGAAGAAAGAAGGTTTCAAATATCGGTGAGACGTGTTAGTATCCAGTTTTACGACAAATCACAATCCACAATGAAATACTTTTTGAAACATGAAAAGGTCAATGCATTCCATTGGAATGTCCTCTGAACGGACTCTTGACAGTCTCAAAAGAATCGGACAAGGCAAAACGTTTCCAGAAAACTAGACTAAATATAAATTCTGTTGAGAGCATTGAACTGCTCGTGCACTATATTCCGCAAAACCGATTGAGTCTCATGAAACGAACGGGTATATTAGGCCTACTTCTTATGAATGTGACTTCATTGAGCAGATACATATGCTTAACTGAGCCACTGAGTACAATACAGCAATTTCCTTCACCACTGCACGTCACTTTGTGTCCAGAGTCGTGAGTTGTTGAAACATTAACTTCCCTCTATTGGTAGGTAATTCCTTTTTAATGTTATTCTTCTCTGTGTTTTCCCAGTTTAATACAAAAATTATCATTTTGTATTGTGTTTTGATTCTCTTTTAACAAAATAAAATAAGGTAATATATTAAGATATATATATCGTTTGGGGAAAGAAGAGGATTTAATTTTGGGTATCTGTACTACTTTGTGAGTGGTCAAGCCTCACCGTTGATTTCAAAAGTGTAATGTTTGCATTAGTTTATGTATGGACAAAATGGCAAAGAGCGTATAGAAAAATACCTCTATGTGGATGTTCAACCTTGTTTTTACCATTATTCTGTTATAATTTTCCAATAAATGTAAGCTTCTTTAATCAGAGGTGGTGTGAATAAACATTCTTGTTTAGAGGAAAGCATACTCCTAATTATTATGAGTAAATAAATCGGCATCCAAAACAAGTCAAGATCTTTAATTTTTCTCGACATCTCGGAGAAAGAAGTATTAAAATCAACACACACACACAAAAAAAAAATCAAACTCGAAATTTTGATGAAAAATATCGACGTTTCCCGATCCCCTGAAACCGAAATAGTTGTTTTCGCAATGCCGACTGTTTTCTGTGTGTGTGTATCTCGGATTAGACTAGTTTAGCGATCGGGGTTAATCATGGTATCTAGGATTTTCATAAGATCCCCTGAGGAATTTTTGGAATTAGATAAATGATCTTAAAATTAAGGGTAGTTTATTGATGGAGAAAAAATATTTTAAAAATCGATTTTCTCGAAATCCACTTTAAATATTTTGATTAAAATTCATATTTAGGCATTGTTTAGAATTATAAACAAATTGGATTTTAATTTTCCCTTTAAACTACTTTGATATCATTTTAAGCTCGCGGAAATATCAAATTTGATCATATCTCCTCAAATATTTAAGGTACTAAAACTTATTGTAAAGCTATGGTAATATTAAGTGTAAGAAACTTTTATTTGAAAAATATTTTTATAAACCAATAGTTTCTGAGCTCTGAGCAAATCTCTTCACACACCTGGCTGATCTTTTATTTATGCTTTATGATCTTTACAACGACCTTTTGTCGCCAACCAAAATTGCTCTTTCGAATTCTTGTGAAACACAACAACTCCGATATAACCTTCTGTCTCTCTCCCTCCATTCTAAAAGCTAATGCAAGCATGGTGAAATTGAAGGAAAGAAAAAAACCATCCAGAAAGATTTCCTTCTAAACATTTACAACAACCAAAAAGGGCTCCTCTCTTGATTCGATCCGCAAACTTACTGTAGGAACGGTCCACTATGCGTTAATCACTAATTTCAACTGTAAGCTGTCGCGCATACAAATATCTGTCATAATTCCGAGTCACGTGATCATCATTAAAATAAATGAATGGTTATAAAAAGGACTATATATATTCAAAAATTAACCTAGTCTGCTTAAGGTAAAGTTGAAATCATAACCCATAGTCCCTAAGCTAACGATAGAAATGTGACCCACGAGCCAGATATAAAAGTGTGTAATAACGTAACCAGACTATGAGAAACTTCAAGAATAGCAGCCAACAACTCCCAGGATCTGAACTAATAACACTTCACCAACAACTCCCGAAGAAGCGGTAAAGTTTCATGCTTTTGTAACAAAGAATATTATTTCATTTTTCGCGTTTTTGTAGAATGTTTCGCTAACAATGTATATTATTTCACTTCACAAATCTTCCCAGTTTTTAGTAAAGGTCTCTATTTTTAGATAAAAGAGAATGTCCGTGTGTTGCACCGTACCATTTATTTTAACTGTGCACGCACTCTTTACCAGCCTAAAGTAGTAGAGAAGAGTAAGTTATAAATTAAAGGAAATAATATATCCGTGTGTGCGTGTTGGGAGAGTGGCAAACAATAAAGGGAAAACAGTTATGTACAGCAGGCGGTATTTTAGGTCATCAGCAAACGAGACAAGACCATTATGCGATTGTTTTATATGATTTAATATGTTAAATTAGTTTGTAGACCGTGTGCTTAAATACCTTTTTATTCAGTAAATATGCATTAAATACCCAAAATAATTATATCAACATCATAAAACAGTCAATTTTAAAGACAAAACTTGTCCATGATAATATTAGATCAATAGGCTCAAACGAGAATATCGGACAAAGCCAATGGGGCCAGTGATTTCATTGGCTTGTAAAATAATCTGTTGTTTTTTTAATCGCGCTTGGAAATAATGGCGCTTTATAATTGCGGTTGCTGTCAAATACATCGGGGTAGCGGACCGTAAATGAATAGGGTGACGTTCTTTCTAACAAACAAAAAAACTTCATGTAGATCATTGATGATGCCTCTTTCCACCCGTCTGAGTAAATCAAGATGGTACACGCACTAACGCCCTTGTAATTCATTGTGAAATGGGGCTTAGTTGGGGAGATTGAATCCGTTCTATTTTATATTAATGTTGCGCAAATAAAAACAAAGTACACTAAAAGGTTTTTTTACATCTGTATAGTAAATATATATATATTAGTCAATGGCTTAAAATAATTAATATGCATATTTACGCGTTTAAATCTAAAGAAAAAGAAAATGTATTGACACCAAAGTTATTTAGGAGTTGTTTTTATCCTAGACATAACTAGAATCATGGAACAAGTTTTTAACTAACCATCGAGTCTATCCACATATTTACACCATTTGGGTAAAGATGAAGAAGGTAGAATTTTAGAGGATAGGTTCCGGCATTTGTATGGAAAGAGAATAAAATTTAGGCTTATTTAGTAAAATACAACTTAGGACACCCTACCAGGACTGGAACTCCGTTAGCAGAAAACTAGACAAGACGAAACTGATTCCTTTTCCCAAATGCTAGCAAAGTAACAATATATTTTTAAAACATAAAAAAATTTACTAAACCAATAGTTTTTAAGTGAATATACTTTCATTGATTTTAATCTTTGTGGAACTATATTAAATTCTATGATCTTCATATTTATAGAATAGTTGTATAGTACATGAACAATTATTACCGAATGGGTTGTAAGAAGCGGTGGATATATATACAAAATAATATAGTTGTATATTTAAAATGACCAAATCTTAAAATATCTGTTAATGTTTATGGGGAATGAAGAGTGAAGAGTGCCGGTGGGTACGCGGTCTAAATGTCAAGCCTGTCTTATTTTTTTTGCTGACGATGTGGAGGTTAGGGCTTGAAACACGGGCCGATAATATGAGGGTGATTTTTCCTGAAAGGTTTCGCACCCTTATACCCATGAAAATGCCATTATATTTCTTCTAAACTGCACCGTCATCATATCTACAGCATTAGAGCAAATAATATGCGTATAAACCGAACGGGTGGTGAAATATGGTGAAAAAAAGTACAAAACAGAGAAACAATGATTTTTAGATCATGGAAAACCGGTGCCATATAGAACGTAGAGCAAATCTCCCAATTCTTGATTAAAATAAATCTTACAATTGGATTTCTAAATTAACAAAGGTATTTTGACAGTTACAAAGTATATGAAACGACTTTACTATATTAATAAGCCAATCATATGCTAATCAAATATTACTTTTTACAGATAATTCCATTGTCTAAATTATATTAACTATAAAGTTACATTTTACCCATTTTGTTTTCACCACGTCATGCTACCCGTTTGGGAAAGAAGCATTTTTAACAAAGTACGTAGAAATATATTTAGTCCAAAAAAGGATAAGGCTACTGGTAAGTAAAGTTATGATGAGTTAAATATCCTGTAATAATCACAAACCAGAGTGAGGATAATCAAGTCTCGTAGATTAAGGTGGCCAGGACAGCAGTGTGAATGGCAGAATTTAGAACCATGTTCAGGGTACTGACTTGAAACCCCAATTATAAGAGACCATTGGAAAGACCTTTACACAGATGGGAGGATAGCATAAGAATGGACCTATAAAGAGATCGAGTATAATGAGGTGGACTGGATAGAACTAGCTCAAGAGAGAAATAGGGTATAATAAGATGTACAGGATAGAACTAGCTCAAAATAAAGATAGGTGATGTTCTTTTGTAAGTGCGGCAATGGTATTTCGAGCTACTAATGATATAGAGTAGCTAAGTACCAAGTTAGTAATGAGGTGGAGAGGAATCTGAAACAACAGGAAATTTGTTAACTTCTACAGAGGGGCTAACGTCGTTTTCGTCATTATACTTCATAAACTCCAATGGGCTGGTCACTTTGCGCTAATGGATCACGTACGATGGGCGAAAACCGCGATTATAACCAGACAGGCAGGCAAAGGGCCCATAGGTAGGCCTAGGAATAGATGGACAGGTTGGTCACTAGAGGATCTAGGCCACATAGAAACCAAGGAACCGATGACAAGAGAGAGCACAAGACAGACAGCACAGGAGGCAAAGATTGATGGCGTCATTTGGTCCACCGGGCATAGTCACATAAAAGAAAAGAAAAAAGAATAGGATAAATTTGAGGACTGTAGAATGTATATAAAATTCGCCAGCGTTTGCATAGAGTGAGATTGGTATAAACATTTTGGAAAAAATTCTGCTCACCCGGCTGAGATTTGAATACCGAACTCTCATGCATCAAGAAATCAGACTATACGATCCTGACAATTGGTCCACGCACCCACCTACATGGTTTATATCGATATTATCCACAAATATAATATGTTTATATTTTCTAAGTTATTCATCCTAACGGGTTTACACTGTAATTCTATTATTAAATATTTAATTAAATAAACAAACATAGTAACATAAATAGTTGGGAAAACCATTTTTTAAACGTGGTTTATAAAAAATGTCAAGACCATCCAAACTACGTATTTAAAAACAATAGAATCCCCTACTTGAGAATAAAGTTGTATTTTCCGGACGATTAGCTCTCTCAAAGTAGTAATGACGCTTAAAACGGTCCAACTTTAGTATTACATTAGCACCAATGATTTCTGTGTCGGCCAGTTAATTAATTTAAATTGCTTTCCGAAGGGGTCCATTTAACGCGCTGATGCACTAATCAGTACAATGTCATGTCGATTAATCCCACAGCTGAAAAGTCAAAGCCGGGAGGGAACTAATGTTCCTAGGGCCGTATGCAAGAACGCCACTAAGTGGACGCTTAGTGTGAGTGGAACTTCAGTGACTTTGGATTGCTTGAGTTACTATAGGCTAGAAGGTGGGCCGCGAGTGTGCTAGAGTGTCACTAAGTACCCACTCACACTCAGTGATATTGGTTTGCTTGAGTCACCATAGGCTAGAAGGTGAACCGTGAGTGAACTAACGTAACACTAAGCATCCACTCACACTCAGTGATATTGGTTTGCTCGAGTCACCATAGGCTAGAAGGTGGACCGTGAGTGCACTAACGTGCCACTAAGCATCCACTCACACTTAGTGACGTTCTTGCATACCGCACCTAGAGATAAAAAGGTTTACGCTTGCCCAGAATAAGGCAATAGAAATAAGTTATGTTGTTGAGTTTAAGCAACTGTAAGCAGATGGAAGAAAGTAACGCTATACAGTTAAGTATATATTATGAAAGGCAAAGTTTGGGGGATGAATGACCATAATTACGGAAACGAACCGTATCTAAATCATAATCAAAGAGCTCAGTGGTAGAGAATTGGCGCGCTAGGCCAAAGGTCCCAAGTTAGATTCCCGTGTTCAGTTTCAAGTGTACTTTCTCGCTATCTTACAGGTATAGAAAATATTGTGATCGTCAAAAAAAATTGAACTCAAGATTTTGATGAAACTTGACCTTTCATGACCCCCCGAATCCAAAAAAGTTGTCTTTGACTTTCCGTCTTTCTGTCTGTACCTCCAACTAGAGCCTAAACTATTTTACCGCTCGGGCTAAAATTTGGTATCTAGGGTTTTTATAGGGTTTCCCCGAGGAGTTTTTGGATTTGGATATCTAACCCTAAAATTAAGGGTCATTTACTGGAGGACAAAAAGAGAAAAAGTCGATTTTCTCAAAATTTTGATTAAATCTAATTTCTAAACAATTATAAATATGCCAAACAAAATGGCTTCTCTCAATATTTCGGCAACATTATTTTAAGGGCTCCAATCTGATACGTAAATTATATTTTTTTTATAATATCTCTTAAACTATTTGAGATATGAAATTACTTAACGATACAAATATGTAGGTTTCTTTATAATACAAATATTTTATAAAAAGCATAATTTTATAAAACCAAAAATTTTAATGTTACACGTAAATATTTATATTTTTTAACTTTTCGAACACAAAAGGTAAAAGAATTGCGACCGCAAAATAAAATATAACCTGAAATGTTGATGGATATCGACGTCTCAAGACCCCCCAAACACTAAAACGTGGTATTTGCAATGACTTCTGTCTGTGTGTCTGTTTAAACTTAAAATTAATAGTAGTTCAAGAAAGGGCGAAAAGAGAAAAAATCGATGTTCTCAAAATTGACTAATGATTTTGATTAAAATTTGTATCTAGGTGTTGATTAAGATTATAAATAAACCTGCTATTTTCATTTTACCATGAAAAAGAATTTTAGAGTACTTTACAGAAGCAGAAACTTCCGTATCTCCGCAATTATTTGTGATACTAAATAACTTATCGTTGCAAAATTATAGTAATATTAAAAATAAAAAACTTTTATATGACATATATTTTTATAAATCCAACAGTTTCTGAGATATTGGCAAATATATTAATACAATATTGTGAGCTTTAGTAGTAAAGAGATACTACTTAAGTTTCAACTAAATAATTCTCCAATGCCCTAGAGTGATTAAATATGAATAAGTCTCTAAATGTTTGTGATGTTTTTCCTTAAACCTCTTAGGATAAATGTTTGTACAGCAATGATATAAATCCATTTTAGACTCAATAGTCAATGTTTACATTTTTTATTGGTCAAAATTTATTAATGAGGGATTTAATAGCAATGCGATGGCATGAAGATTTGCAACACCTAATAAAATTTTGAAAATTTTAAGCGGAAATTTAAATTTTAATACGAATTGTTGGCACTTGTGGACCCAACATTGATATTTTTTATCGGTACAAACATACAAATGAGGAAATTAATTATTTAAAAACAAAATTATAAAATTTAAAACCGGGACTAAAAAAAAGTTTTACATAAATATAGTGCAATTTATGCTTGAGTTTGCTAGTGTATATTATTTCGTTTCACATATATTACGAGTCTTGAATAAAAATCTCCATATCCAAACAATAGAGCGAGAAAGTCCGTGCGGAGTTCCGTACCATTTATTTTAAATTTATTCTAATATGATTGAGATACGGCTCATTTCCATAGTTATAATCATTCATCCCCCAAGCTTAGCCTTTCATACATACTTTATTAAGTATAGTTTCTTTCCTCTTGATTCGCTTGGAATGTAAATATTTGTATACTATTGGCCTCATTGGGCCACAACCGAGTCGCCGGTAGCTGTGTTACCAATCACAACCCTCAGTAGTCAATCATATCCACACGCCCATCCCAGACTCTGCCTTAAGCTATTAGTGAGGAATTACCCCGCGCACGGAACTATCTCTGGATAGCTCAGTATTAGAACGTTGGTGCGATAAAACAAAGGTCCTATGTTCGATTCCCTTTTACAGATGTCATTTTTTAATTTATTTGAACTAATCAGGTGTAGGTGTTTGCTAGCTTAGTATTATATTGAGAGTGCTTCACTTGAACTTTCTGAATTGGCTGAATAGATTATCACGTGACTTACAAACTATTGTTTATAGAACATGCATATCACTCCCAATTAATTCATGTTAAATGGGCGCCTCCAATTTAACCAACGGTAACATTTACAGCCGTTACGTTACTATCTGAGATTAGGTGTAACGTTATGTATTTTATTTTTCACTGACTCTTGCTACCCAATCGAGATTCTTTAAATTTTGCTGATGGGATAGAGATTGGGAAGGATTATTTAAGAATAAATATATCCACATTTTCGTGGAGGAAGAGTAGGTAACCTTTCAGAAAAAAAACCACCCCTAGAACACACTGTTGGCATTAGATGACCAGCCTTTCTATCGCTGGAAATCAGACTAAATGCTAGTCTGACATTTAACCCACGTGGCCACCGTTGCTGGTATTTGAGAGCTTGCATCTGAAAGTGAATGTCGGGATTCTCCACAACTTGTCAAATTGGTGGTTTACAATTCATTCTCCAAGCGAGTGTCAGTGTAAGGTACTAATATTCATCTTACTTATTCTGATTATATTAGAGTAAATAATTGAAGTTAAATTACAAAAATCATTTTGAAACTATTAAAAATAAAAATGTAATCGAACGTTGCGGCCATCTCTAAATAAAAGTTATTAATAATATAATATCCATATTTAAGGAGGCATTGTCATAAACTCTGCCATAAACACAAGGTAAAAGCTTAAAAATAAAATAAAGATTGAATCGAGGGCAATTTAAAAGGAACTAGCGGCATCAGAGTTCTGGGAAGACGCATTGAATGAACCCAACTAGCAAATTAAACTATACAGGCTCCATGACTTCTTTAGTGCTGACTGACAGCTCACAGCTGACAACTGACGGCTTAGAAAAGTTACCAGACCAAATTATGTATCCCTACGCTGAACCATATGATCTGCAAAGACATGTGTTTAGCAGCTGTCACTTCTGACAGTCAAAATGTAGGTATATACCTAAATGTTGACTGTCAGAAGTCAGCTGTGAGCTTTCATTCAACACCAAAGAAGTCATGGGGCTACTGTAGCTTTAGTTCCTTATTGGTATGGCTAACAATTGCACAAGTAGGTGGGTACGCAGACAAAGGTGTTAGTCTCAGCTTGACTAGTTAGCTGGGGACGGTGTGTGAAAAATTCGAATCCAAGCCGGATGTGGTGAGGGGTTTTATTTCTAAATAATTGTCTACTCCCCCTCCACGCAAATACGGGTGTATTTACTCTAATGTATACCTTATTCAGTCCTAGTCCATTAATATAGATATTTTTTGAAAGTTTAAATATACGTGATAAAGATCAATTAGACCTATTAGCACAAGATTGAATCGTTGGCATATTTTGTATTAAGTTAACAAATTGAGTGCTATGACTCGATTATATATTAGTTATTTATTAACTTTATCGAACTTCTCCTGCTCTACATCATTCATAAATAATATTAATTGCATAAGTGAGTTCCATTTTCCCCAAATTATAATTGCATAACAAATGGCTGGTGACAGTGTATCTGCTATCTATAGTAGATTATGAACATCCACAGGAAAATAATTCATAAAGGTCGGCTAGCCAAAAAAACTTTGACTCTAGTTTTCTAACATCCCGAATTTTTAAAGACTAAACTTATCTAGTTTGGGGTGGAGGTCACAATTTTGTTGGATATTATTTCCTTTCATACTTTGAATTCTTAGAATCAAACATTAAAGTAAAAAATTACGTCTATAGATTACAGTTTTTTAATCGTATTAACGATTTTAATATTTCTGATAAACCGATGGGTATATTCAAGATTGATTATCCTTGGTCTGTATTCTATGTAACATGACGTCACGCCGGCTGACACGGTACAAAATGTCAGGGATTAAAATACTTCCTTATCTTTGTTATTTACATTCTCAACGTCGTGTTAATCCACGTATGACTTAGTAATAACAGAGAAAAGCTTGCTCGAAAAGATAAAATAGGTTTTTCCGACGAGTATAAATATTCCTATCACCTTTGTGGATTATATTACTAAGTCTCAGTGGTTCTTTTTTTCTTATTTCTAAGCAGTCATCCAATTTCTATGGCTTAAAATGACCAGGAAGGACCAAAATTATTAGAATCAGTGAGATTGTCTTAAACTGTATTTCGCCACATATCTTAATACAGCATTTTATTACTCTAATGGGCTAAGAATGGGGAAGGCCTGATTTGGAGTAATTGAACCACAATTTTCTTCGGGGAGATTGATCAATCATATAGTAAAAAACCACACCCTGGTACACCCAACCGGGATTAGAACTTATACCTCATAATAAACAGGTTCATGGGGTGAACCACCCACCCCCAAGCCCCTGAAGAGGTGGGGTTTGCAGCACCTAGAATATTTTACATATAAAGGGGGTTTCCTTGGTAAAATACGAACTATTAGTTACTAACAGTGTTAACCATGGCATAGCTCACTTCAACCATATTTTGAAACGACATCAGGGAAAGAGAAAGGTCATCATGTTCATATGATTTTTTAATCATTAATGTAAATGCCGCATTAGAAAATTAAGTAACCTACATCAAGAATAATAAAAATGTTATTATTTTTAATAACATAATCTGTGAGTAACAAAACTTTTTGTCTTCAAATTTTCATATAAAAATATGGGGAGTGTGGAGGACGTAATCAACTAGATGAACAAAAGTAAGCGAATACTATATTAGCCAACTACACTAATGACAAAACGCAAAACAGTTTTTTTTACAAGTTAAACTATAGTTTTATTTTACTCTACGCAACCGGACAAGAAAATAAGGATTTTTTTTCCATAAATTCTACAAGTCAACAGGACAAAGTTTTACAATTTTTTGGAATCCATGTTTTAATCCAGATTACGAGGTGTTCACGAAAAAAAAATATTTAGTTAATAAAAATTCTGTTTTAAAACATTTTTGCTCACTAAACCAGGTTAATTAACCATATAAACAAAAGGATAGAGAGGGGAAGGTTGTTTGAAGTGCACACGCACTAATTTGATGTGGAGAGAGAGCATGGGAAAATCACACTAGCACATGAACCACACCTCCACTTATTGAAAAAACGGCCAAGATTCGAACATGGTCTTTACATCATCATAAATACAGTGAGAATTACGTCTTGCATCGTGTAACCATCGATTTTAGTGTGTCATTTGTCATTAGAAAGTTTTAAAATAACTTAACCTAGGACAGTATCTAATTTTAAAATCTCAAACTAAAGAATTCGATGTTTTTATTGTAGCGTAATTTTATACGAATAGTTCGGACGAATAATAAGATGCAGTACAAATTACCATGCTGTATTTTGAGCTAAGATAATTTTTAAAAGTACAAATTTTAGTGGTCAAATTTGGTAGTATTTTACTACTGTAATAGTGTTCTTTTATAGGTATTGTTGCTATCTATGTAAGGGACAGCTGCAAATCACATGGCTTCCCGTAATAATATATAAACATTTATTTAGAAACTTTTTAACCATAAAGAAAGTGTATTACTATCTGAATTGGACTGTTCCTACTGTTTGGAGTTCCCATCGCGGGTATACTAATCTGGTCGTTTGGGATCACAAATATTGCCGAGCGAACGTAAACTGTTAGTAATTGTAGCTTGCCACAAAGTAATCAAATGCGCCATCCTTATTCAGTCTATGTAATTGTAAAATGACTGGGGCCTCTCAAGAACGCCGTCATGATATTGCTGATGGATCTATTCCTTATGCAAACGAGATAAAGGGCCAGTTTCATAGTCAAGTTTAGTACGCCTCAAGTGCGGCGCTACACTAAGTACATGACGACACCTACCTAAACTCGAATGGAATGGGCCGTTCTCGCATAGGAAACTGGCCCATTCCATTCTGGTTTAGGTAGGTGTCGTCATGAACTTGGTGTAGCGCCGCACTTGAGGCGTACTAAATTTGACTATGAAACTGGCCCAAAGTCCGTGATGGGATGGGCCAGTTTCATATATGTAACTTGTCCATTCTGGTCTAGTCTAGGCAGGTGTCGTCCTGTATTTAGTATTGTGCCGCTCTTGAGGTGTACTCAATCTGACTATGGAATTGACCCTTACACTTCGTTTGCCCCGGACGGTAAAAGCTTACTTTGCAAGTTCCCACTGTGACGTAGACTATTTGATTGGGACATAGTGTAATCCATTAAATTTAGACCGATACTTTTCAGGGTGAACGGAATGTATATTTACATCTAATAGCCGGCCCCTTGGTATAGTGGTCAGTGCCCCTTTCCACCTAGGGTTCTAGGTTCGATTCACAGCTGGTACAATGGGTATCTTTCTCGAAGTATTATCGACCAGTTCTAGACCTTCATATTCTCTATCATCATTACCTCATCTCATCGGTACATGGAAAGAGCCTTCACGGAAAGAAGGTACGATTAGTACATTCGGGCATCTCCTGGGCAACGGTACATAGCTACCGGCTGATTTTCTCAATAGTTGGCCATATATACGGTATAAATGCATATGTTTACAATGATCAGGCATAGAATATAAAGGAAGAATTGAGAAATGTGTCTACATTCACGTGAACGAGGATTGGAAAAACATTAAGGAAATACCACCCTCAGAAAACCCAATCGGGATAAACATTTCTACCTCCACGTCACGGACCAATTAAACAAGAGGAAGATTAATCCTAATTATTATTATTAGCACCGCGTCTAACTACCCGTTCGGGCTATACGCACTTACGCTAATGTGTAATGGTAGGGTGATTGTGAGATGAAATGGAGGACCTACAGTTTAACGTGGAATCCGAACCACAGCGGAGGCCTGGCATTCCCCACATTCACAAGATGTCTTGTCAGTGGGGAAGGAGGGGTTTGTTCAATTAATCCTAATTTCTTGTATCTAAGGGTATTTAAACCAAGATTTGTAACTACAAAATCTAAGGTATAGGGCTTGAGAAGGCTACTGGGAGGAAATTCCCTCGCATTAGAGAGGATAAGGAATGGAAAAAACCCAGGAATAAGTCACATGAGGATAGGATAATGGGACAATCACGATCATTCTGATTGTAATCGATACCAAGCACGATACTCTTAATTTATAGCTTACCCGATCACCTTATCAAAAAGTGTTATAATAACGTATCGGTGGGAACACGTACTAATATGTGTATCTCGTCTGGTCTAGTTTGCCTATGACACGGAAATCAAAGTTAGAATCCCGTACGGGTACTGAAAGTTCTTTCCCCTATCTTCCCCCACGCAAGTGTGGGTACAATTTATCTCAATAATACCTTCCCATCAGTGCAAATAGTTCAAAACGCCTAACGGAAACGGTTCAACGAAAAATCTCTTGTGACATTTTCTTGTGTCTGTGTCAGACAGCGTCAAATGTGCGTGTTTATGTGTGTGTGTGTGTGTGTGTGTGTGTGTGCGTGCGTGCGTGCGTGCTGTGTTTGCGTGACAAGGCACTCTGCGAAATGCACTTGCGAGAGGGAAAGAGCGCGTTAAATAAATAATTAGCAGTACAGCAGAGTGTTTCAACTCAAGCATGACTTGGAACTCCAGTCAAGATAGACCCTCGCAAGCCAAATTCGACGTTGAGTTACGCTTAGAGGAGTGTGTTGAGAATAACTCTTCCGACTCTTGGCTTGATCTGAGCAAAGTTTTATTTTCAGAAGGTTACACTATGTAGTCCCCGATTTTCGGCAATACTTCCCAAAATAGAACATATGTCTCGGAATGATTTTGTATTCAAATGTCTAAATAAATTAATGTGATTTGAAAGAATATGCATTATATTCTTTAGAAAATACTATACATTCTCAGGTTAAATAAACTTAAGTTCTGTCAAAATATGTATGTATTACATATCACATTAATTTATTATATTTAGGAAAATATTTGGTTCAAAAAGGGATGTATATTATGGATAGTGGAGAAGATGGCATAATGATGAGTTTTGTATCAAGTAACAAACACAAGATATTGTTAGGATGATCCAAACTTAAGGGTTCTGTGGGTAGGACATATAACGTGAATGAAGAACAATAGAACCGCATTCAAGTTATTGACAGGCAAACCCAATGGGAAGAGACCATTGGGAGGACCTAGACGCAGATAAGAGTATAACATTAGAATGGACCTGAAAAAGATAGAGTGTAATGAGGTTGATTGGATATAACTATCTCAAAGTAGGGATATGTGGCGTGCTTTAGTAGGAGCGCCAATGTACTTTGAAGTGCCTAATGTCATAGAGTAAGTAATATAAGTATAGTATATTTATGGCTCAGTGCGTAGGTTAGTTCATTAATTTCATGTAAAGTATCCTATAATTTGCACTATATATAATTACCGATAGAGTTAAAAGACCAATTTATTTCCACAGCACAAAACCGTGAGTATAAAAAATATGACTATAAGGTGTAGTATGTACCATTTGAATGCCGTCAATCTACCTTCTCGGGCTTCCAGCAGGGACTTTAGAATTATGTCCTTGAAAATGGCGGGAACAAAAAAAACTTTTGATTACACTTTACCCAACTAAGTGTACTTTTGTTTTCAAGAATCTCCACGTCTTGCTACCTTTTCCACTTGAGGTCCTCCATCGGCGACAAACTAATCGGTTGATATTGCGAACCCAGTTTCGACTAGGAATAGCTGGTCCGGACCCTCCTCGAGGACACCTTGATGGGAAACTCAAGGTAATGTCTGTATATTTACAACTATACCCTGATTTTGGTAGGAATCCCGTTCTGGAAGGCCTTACTTAGTACCTCAATCGTACTATACAGTAGTATTTCGCTAAAATATAAGTCCTTCCAGAACGGACTTCCTACCAAAATATGAGTAGATCACCTACTTTAGTGGCCGAATAGTCTAAGGCTTCGCTCTCATGTTAGACTGGCCTTCTGATGACAGGGAGATTGGGGTTCGAATACCAGTTGGGTCTCGTGAGGGTATTTTTCCCCTAGATAGTTTCTCAAACTTTCTTTGTAACACTGGTCGCTACCCATGGAGGGGCCAACTTCTATCTCGCCCCAGGAGTATCAAATATTGGGGAGGGGTGTTGGTGGAATGTTTCTACCTCGCTATCGACTGGGTGTCTATTAAAAGGTCGATGGCCTTTCCTTCCCGAGAATACAACTATGAAGATCTAGGAAAACCTCGAGCTGGGGAGACCTATGCTATATATTTTATGATTCTGATAAGAAGACACGTTTAGAAATTATAAACATCTTGTTTCTACTAACAGTAACAATTGCCAATCCTTTGAAATTTTTTAAATCATCTAGTTTAGTTATAAACTTCAAATAAGTAACTATATTTTTTAATGATTTTTAAGTAATTTATAGCGGTTTAAAAACTTGCATTCTATTCCGCGCGCTAAAACGATCGTGGACCAGCTTGTGTTCGTCTGACGTCACTCTTGAGTAGTGTGGTAACTTGAGAAGTAGACGGCCTTATTCTCTATCTTCAATACTCTGTTAACTTAGTTGATTGCGTTATTTCTACTTAGTTTTCTTTATTATTTCTTGTTAGTATTATAATAATTATTGTTAATTGTGTATATTTTATCGTTTGATATATTCTATAAAAAAATTAATAACGGGTCTGCTCGTGTAGTTGCTTACTTTTAACTTTATTTATTCGCATTGCCTGTGGCTAAGAAACCTTGTAGGCCTATATTGTGCTTTGTGCTTTGTGTCATTGTATACAAACACAACCATTTCTACTCCAGGTGACCTATTTATTCCTGATGCTATAGACACTCGAACGAGAAAAGCCTGGATAAAGGCAGCAAGAAGAGATGTAAAATATATCAATTCATTCCGACCCTCACAAGTATTTCATTGTGAAGATCCTTTTATTATACTAATCAAAAGGTATATGTATATTAAATATCAAACAAAATAGGATTTAAAATATGTGTATTATTCCTAAGTCAATGGTAACATACTAATTGCCAATCATTGGGCAAGAAACTAAACTAACTAAAGGGTGACTTTATTTTTAGAACACACTCTCTTTACTTTTTAACAAACCAAAATAATTATACATTAGACATTGATTCATTAAGATTAATTTACTCTCCATTACCTAAGCTAGATTTTCTCAGTAAAGTTGATTGACATTAATATTTATAGATGTACTTAATCAAAAGCTTGTTTTTTTCTTAAAACACAAAGTTTTATGTTTGTACGGTCATAAACACTGAGCAATGTTTGAATGTTTTTTATTTGCATAGCTCGAGTGGATGCACGTGCTAAAAAGGGTTGGCTTATCGTATATAACGTAATGAACTAGAAGGTTGAAAGAGAATGTTGACCATTCATAACAATATTTGATCCAGTTGACCAGGAAAGGGGCCATAGTGGTCTATAAAAGTTTTTTTTTTTTTTACATCGGGGATGTCACAATTCTATCGATATCGCAGGCAGTTACGCTGTGCGGCGCCGGACCATAGCAGACTTAGAGGCCATCAGTCGAGCCATTTTGTAGTATCTTTTAGTAACTTCTATTAAACCAAAATTCGCAGCCCTACGTATTATTTCGAACCAACACAGTTACCTTGTCTGCGACCTAAACCCTCCCGCAAGCTATCCTGAAAAATCAAGCCCACGGGGGCTAGGTCACGACAGTACGTATTACGTATTAGCATGAGTTATCATGTAAATAGCAACTTACAAATATTGGCATGGGGCGAGGTAGGTTTTACCTGAAAATTTACCCGAATGAGCGTTAAGGGAGGTGAGGGAAAACTTAAGTGTTAATCAGAATTGTAAAAGCATTCCCGATGCACTTGGATGAGATTCGAACCCTGACCTTATGGACTTGAGAGTAGCACGGCATCGTGATTTGGACACAATGCCATTGAGCTATCTTAGCTTGTATATTTTATATTATGTTAAAGACCAATAAAACTTTCGGGAACCCCCTCCCCCACACACCCCATTTACCCTTTCCCCTTCACACATACACATAAAAGGGTCAACAAATAAAAGCACTTTTTAAAGAAAAATACCTTTAGCACACTGGATATTTAACGGCTTATTCTAATTGGGTAGGAAAGAATAAAACTTTATCCACACGTTTGCCGAAAAAAAGAAAGCAGAATCTGCGCAGTAAATCACACACTAAGTTGACCCAACATGCATCGCAACGCTATCTTAAACAGCTGATTATCAACATATTTTATTTTCTAGTGGATAAACATATATTTTAGATCATTCTCCCGATGTTTGTTTTCAAATAATAATTCTGGGTCGTGGCACAATCCAGTATATCGATACATACGCTTTACCTCAACAGGTTATTTCAAATCTCCTCACAACAGCAAACGAAGCTGTCTGCTAGTTTCTGGCTGTAGAGCGCATGCGTTGACAAATGCGCATGCGCACTAATTTAAGATGGTTGGTTCTGAGATTTGATTGGTTCTCCTGTGCCTAACATCCCGAGCAGAGCGGAAAATGTAGAGAATAGTTGAACTTAACTTCAGCAGAAAAGCTTGAACCAATTAAGCGGCTATCCTGTGATTGGCTAAGAGGGCGTCACGGCACCACGTTTCTGTTCTTCGTTAGTTTTTCGACGAACGTGTGAATCCACAGTAAGGAAGGCTTTCCATTGACCCAACTCGGTTGCGTAGTTAGCTAACGTATTAGTTTCGTGTTGAGCTAGACTGCCGAGGACAGGGAGATAGAGGTTCGAATCTCGCTTGGGTGAACGGAAGTGGTTTTTCCTAAGTGGTTTTCCACTCTCCCTCCACGAAAATGCGGGTTCACTTCCTCTATATTCAACCTTACCAATTTATAGACCATTAGCGTAATTAGTACTTAAGCGTATAAACCAAACGGGTAGTAAGACATTGTGCTACATTTTAAAAAAGATCTAAATTGGTTCTACACCTTCATAACCACTATCAAGTCATCTCATCACGAGTATGAAGTGTAGACAACCTCCCAAGTATGCTCTGGGCAAAGTTCTGTTCCCACAGAGCGGCTAATAGTTTACATTAACAACGACCGAACAAGATACTGAGTCTCTCACGGTCAAATACGCCATACGCTGATAAAACAAACTAATCCAGTCTTTATATCTCGCCGGTGAACAGCAATGGGGTGACCCAGGTCTGTCAAAATCTACTGATGATGGGAGATATCATGCCTTTCTGGGTTTTCCCTATTTAATTACGCTAATAAGGTAAGAATGAGCAAGATGGTGTTGTTTAGGAAGTATACTCCTATTTGTGCTATACTTTTAATTAATTACTTTTGAATATTTGAATTTTGTTAAATACATTTGGACAATTTTGTTTAAAATTTAGATGATATGTTTGTTTTTATGGAAAAAACTTACTTGACGCTAGTTTACTCAAAACCATATTTTTAAAATCATCTTCGAAGCCATAACATACAATATGAAGTTTGTGCTATTGTGTCATATCATTTAATTTGTATGGTAGTATTATAAGTTGTAATGATTCTCTTTAAATAAGTGTCAAATATTTTTCTTTAAACAATCGAGACAAAATGTAATATGTGATATTTGGTTTCATTCATTCACTCGAAAAGAAGGGTGGGATGCCAAAGTTATAATTTATAACCACACCTTGATGAGCTAAAATATCAATAAGGCAGTGGCATTATAGAAGGCCCTAAAGCGAGAAGTTACCTAATCTAGAGAAAGAGAGTAAAACTCAAGAAGATGGAATACTCACAAGGGAACCCAGAGATTAATGCACGTGAAAGAAATGAGAAATAGAAAAGAGGGGTGTAGGGAGTGGAAGGGAGCCCCGCAGGGCAAGCTAATAATGTAGTTCAAGAGATGTAATTAAAAAGACCATAGAATTGAGAGATGCCAGCATAATTAAGAAGAATGAGTTAAAAACTAGGAGAATGAGAGGATTCCATGAACGAAGGAGCTACTTGATTTTCAGACCATATTTGAAAAGAGACGGGACGGGGGAAAGTAAGAGAGGCTACATTAGGGTTTGGGGTGTTTAGTTCGCCTTGGGGCTTAACATTTTGAAAACCTTGTTCATTGTGTGATCACCAAGAAGGGTTTCAGCAGAGGACAATTGAAGTAATAATTAAATACCAATAATAATATAATCTCACCGTGAATTAAATATATATTTTTATAGTGATTTAATATGCCAGCGTGCGCTCAAATTAATTGTTTTTGCTACCCGCATCAGTGAGCACTCAGAATAAACATCAATACCGTCGCATATGGTTTATCGGTGATAGAGAGTTAAGGGTTCGAATCTCGAACGGATGTACTGACGGTTTATTTTCCTAAACGGTTTCCCACTATCCCTTAGCATAGAGAGGGTACATTTCTTCTTGATCCTACCTTACTAATCTATAACTCAAAATGTAGTAAAATTAGAATAGCCCAGATGAGTAGCAAGACAAGATTGTTTTTTAAATTTGCTATCCTATATAATTTTTGAAAAACATAATGAGTTGTAGTAAAGAAACAATATTTAATCGTAATTATAATAATAGAATTCAATGTAAAGAATATATCCTCTTAGATATTAAGGACAGTGTTTTACTTAAATTTTCAATTGATCTTAGATTCAATACCATTTATAGCATATTTTCTATCCTACATTTATAACTATTCTTTACATTGAAATCTATTACTATAATTACGATTATCCTATATAAGTTAAGCTCCTAAAATTTGGTCGGTAGTAGTTTTATCAAAAAGCTATTTATTGACACGCCAACCAGAAAGAGTGTATATATTGTGAATATTTAACCTAAAATTTATAAAAACAAATTATATCGCATGATGACTTACACACTAGTTTAAACCTAGAACAAAACACCCATCCTTAGTATCTGGATATTAATTAGCGTACACGGCAGTAGATTTAAAATCAAGAATAAATAATTTTAGACTTTCTGACGTGTTTTCTAAATAATTATATTATATTAAAACTGGATGGATGTACGTCCTAGGTAAAGTTATGTGAATGAATTGACTTTCTATGAAGTTGATTTTAGGCCAAATAATTTTAAGCTAACTAAATGTTTTGTGAAATTAGCCATGATTTTCTTACATGTTTCATTTCAGGCCAAATTACTAAAGGTCAACTAAATCTGAGTGAAACTAGCAGTAGTGCGGCTTAATAGCTCGAGTTGGGGTTAACCATATTACTTTAATGTTAGTCTTAGGTTAAATGCCTTACTGTTACAGCTAAATAAACTTAGACCAAGTGAATTTTGGGGAAATTAACGTCTTTATTTATTCGAAACTCATTTACTGTCAAGTAAATTTAGGCAGGATGCCTTCAGGAAGAGAGATATTTGATGGAATTAATATTTAGACAAAATGGCTTTGGGCCACACACCTAAGGGACTTTAAGCCAAGTGATTCTAGGCTTACTTCCACGTCCCCAATTTTTATTAAATTATAATAATCTTACTATAACTGGCCTCTGATTCAAGGAATTGATTTTTTACAATTCTAGTCATAACATCGAGGGAATATTTTTTATTTTACATGGCATCTTGGGTTGAAAGAAAACTATAATCTGTAGCTAGGCCTCATATCTAAACAAAGTTTTATTTCAGGCGATCCTAGTTATTTATTTTAAGTATTTGGACCCCTATTTTTTTTATCACTAATCACATGTAGACGCAACTTATCTAGTTTTTCGCATTACAAAAGACAACATCTTCGATCGCAACGGGATTTAAACTAATCAAAATTTTAATGTCCAAATCTATACCTGAGATTCAAAGTGAACCCAGATAATGAAGTATATTTTATAAAAATAATAATAACAATTATTAAGTTATCAAATTAGTAAACACAAATCATAATTTTCGTAGTTTGTGTTACCACGAATCACGCAGCATAAACTTCCTCCATATAGAACCGCAATTAGTATTTATGTACATCATTGTTAAAGGTTTAATTGAGTGCTTGTCATATATATATCCTTCCCCTGAAATTAGATTATCCTGGATACATAAATGTATCCCACCTTGAGAGTTGCCTTTTAAGACCTCTGATTACTTGAAAGGTAATATCCTCAAACGATGGTATTAATGTTTTTTTATCACCCCATCTTACTACCTGTTCGGGTTAAAGGCCCTACGCATATGACTACTTTTTTTAATGGGGTAGGAATGAGGAAGGAACCATTTTAAAGGTAATCATACGAGTTTGCGTGGACGAAGAGTGGGAAAAAATTATAGGAAAACCATTCTTAGTAAGCCCTACCGAGATTCGAACCCTGATCTTCCTGTTATCAGCAGGTTAGACAATCTTAGAACTAGATTGATGCCTTAAACTATTCGACCACTGACTGAAGTGGGTGGTAATAATGTTGGTGTCAGCTCTGATGCTTTAAAAAAAATCCTCAGTATTTATTATTATTATTATTAGCAACGCGTCTTACTACCCGTTTGGGTTATACACACTTACGCTAATGTGTAATGGTAGGGTGATTGCGAGATGAAATGGAGGACCTACAGTTTAACGTGGAATCCGAACCACGGTGGAGGTCTGGCTTTGCACACATTCACAAGTTGTGATTAATACACGTCTTGTCATAGGTGAAGGAGGGTTTGACAATCAGATAAATCTGTGCCAGGACCGAGGATTGAACCCCGGACCCACAGCACAGAAGTCTGACACTTTACCCCTAGACTGCTAGGTCACCGACATCTACCTAATTGATTTTATAAATGTCAAATTAGGTAATTTCTATTAAAGTTGGACTTTAATGGGGGCTTTGCTATAAGAAGCTTTAGAGAATATAGACATATTTTTGTTGCTGTCAACAATGATAATTTTTTAAGATATATAATTATTATAGGTGTTATATATTATTGATAATATCTTTAAAAAGTTATAGCTGCAGATCACGTGACTAAACGTACGAATACGTGAAAGTAGACCAAACGGATTTTCTGGCTGTTAGCTTTTTCTACGAAAATTGGGCCAAACTTTAGAGCTTCAAAATTGTTCATTAAATAAAAGTTAATATGTTTATTCTGTTAAAATAAATTATGAATAGTTCATTATTAATGAATTACTTACTCTATGGCAATATGTAGGCCTACTCGAAAGTTAATTGCCGCACTTAACAAAAGTACACCACCTATCCCTATCTTGAGCTAGTTCTACCCAGTCCTCTTCATTACACCCTATCTCTTTCAGGTCCATTCTAATATTAACCTCCCATCTCTGTCTAGGACTTCCCACTAGTCTCTTCCCATTAGGATTCTGAACATGGTTATAGATTCTCTCATTCGCGCTGTCTGTTCTACCCATCATAATATACGAGACTTGATTATTCTAACAATGTATTTTGATGAGTACAGGGTATGTAACTCATCATTATGCAGCCTCCTTCACTTCCCAGCTGCCTTATCCCTTTTTGGACCAAATATCTTCCCTTGCACCTTGTTTTCAAACACCCTAAAAATGTTTTCATCATGTAAGGTAAAATGCCACGTTTCACACCCCTTAAAATCCATATTAAATATAGGACAAAAACCACTTCTATAGTTAAAATTAATATTGCACGGGGTGGAAAGAAATTAATTGTTCTCTAATAGAGGATGCTATAATTTGAAAATTTAAGCTAGCTCATGTTGGCATTCATATTTCTAACAAAAGTTAAATATTCTTCATACTTGGGGATTAAAACCATTACAATTGGTTTTGATATATTATAGTTTAGTTTTATAGTAGAGGTAGTTCATCATAACTATTCATCTTTCACCATAGCATGTTCCATAACGGGAAGATTATGGAACCATTTAATATATTTTGAAGTATGATATTGTATTAAGATCTGTCGATTAGTACCAGTGGATTAGTCCCAGAGTAAGATATTCATTACAAATGGTTAAACATTCTAGAATTAAATTTGATACGGTTATTTAGCGTCGCACCAATATTTATAGCACTCATTATGTTAGGACAAACCTGGTATTTCGGGGTTGTCGAAGGGCAGGCTATATCTCTAAACTTAAAGCAAATAATACACAAACTCTCATGGGATTTTTAATTATTTTGAAACAAAATTATTATTGAAAGTATACCTATATAATTTTATTTCAAATAAGAGTCTGTAACTGAATTCAATCTGACAACTTAGTATTTTGGTACAAATATATTTCGTTTGGAAATATATTTTTTTTTCACATATCTTCCAGAATTCTTACATGACACAATCAACATGGGACCAACAGTGCTACTTCCACACTGGAGAAATTTGTCCAACGGATTTATATCGCTCGAGAAAAATCCATCGAACCCAGTTGGGTTTGAACCCACGAACATCGGGTCCTGAAGGGGGCGCACTACCCTAAGACCACCGAGGTAGACTATAAATAGGTAAAACTACAACATCTATTATTGATCTTTAATCAACAATGACAATATTTTAGAAAAGTCCAATAACGTACATTTTTGAACCAAAATATATTAATTACAAATGGTTTATTTACTAAAACATAAAATATTCTATTTATTTTTAACTAGTTCAACCAATAATCTCTTAACATTAATTTCTTAGTTTACCTTTGGATACTATACCTATTGGCCCCTTAAAACTTATGATTATTGTGTGCAATGAACCACTCATATTTTATTCGTTTAAATTATGACTGAGCTCAACATTTTGTAGATCACGGAGGAGGAAATAAAATATTTTACTAAACCTGTATTCGTACAGAAACATACATGCTTGACTCTATAAATAATCTTTTAGATAGTTCATTAAAAACATAACGTTTTTAACTTAAATGGCATTGACTTTTATCGGTATTGAGGAGCGCTGTTAGATTGGGTTGATGTAATTTATTCTGGTAGCAATTTACATTATATACATTTTACATTAATGTGTATTTATTTTTTGTGTCATTAATCATTGATTTATCTGATTTATCTGATTACCAAACCCTTCCTTCACCTCTGACTAGACATCTTGTGAATGTGAGGAATGCCAGGCCTCCGCCGTGGTTCGGATTCCACGTTAAACTGTAGGTCCTCCATTTCATCTCACAATCACCCTACCATCACACATTAGCGTAAGTGCGTATAACCCGAACGGGTAGTAAGACGCGGTGCTAATAATAATAATAATAATAATGATTAATCATTATTTTAAAGACAATAAAGTCATACTATTCCCGCAAATAAGCATTTGGTAAACATGAGATCACCTTTAATACATCATTGCAAAATTCATATTATTGAGTTTCTTTGATTAAATAAAAACATTCGAATAAATGTTTATTCCACTATATTAAATATTTAAACATATATATTTGTAATACTTCATTATTTTCATATGTGTTTTTTTTTATCCAGCTCTGTCCAATAAAAGTGTTTAAACACTAAAAGCAAGTATAAAAACTAGTGTTACTCACCTCAATCCTCATTAAAACAAACACAATATTGTTGTAACTGACGCCGGTAAATGTCACACCGCAAGTGGATAAGAAACTGTCTTAAAAAAAAAAAGGTCACGTTGGGTCTACTTCAACACTAGACGACCTTGATAGAACATCATCTAACTTCAATGCCGTGCTCGACACAAACACCGCTCTGAATGGCTGGTCTCCGTGCACATTATAGTCATGTTGTTATTCTGTTCCTTTTTTAAAACAAAATAAAAGAGTTCCCTTTCGCAGACCCACTTCGTACAGTGCGCGCGCGCGGTATAACGATCAGCGACTCGTAGCGGATGACCGGGCAACTACTTGGAGGAGTCTGGTTTGCGCATGGGCAGTCCACCAGATCGATGAGCAGTAGATAGGAGGGATTGCTTGCTGCCAATACGATTCCTCTCCCTCTCTTTTTTTTTCGACTCTGGTTACTATGGAGTGTTGTGAAGCTGAAAATAACATATATTTTAGACTCTCTGAGGTCTCGACGCAAAAGAGCAAAACCCTTTGTGATTATGAAGTAGTTTTAAAGCCGAAATTATTAAACGGACATGGGAGAGCTTTATTTGTTTTGTGGGTATTTGTAACGTTATTTGGTTAACTTTTTACTAGATATGTTTCACACTAGTGACCACATCAGCATAGGTGAAAGTCTTGTCATGTTTGGTTCGCCAGTAAAAGAAAGATTGGGGTTCGTATACCGTAAAGGTGAAGGGATGTGGTTTGTTACTAAATGGTTTACCTCCCTTCCTTCCTTCCTCCAAGAAAATGGGGTTGTATTTTCTCTAAATTCTCCCTTCCTCTACCCCATAAGTGTATATATGTAGATAGATAGGACGGGTAATAAGGCATAATGCATGTAATAAAAGGTTAAAGACTAAATTGTATTAGTAAAATTTCTGTTTCACTTAACATAATTATAACAAAAAAATTATTAATATATATTTATAAATTTTTGTTAAAATAAAGAGAAAATTAAAGTATGATTTAAGAAAATATGTTTCAATGTTTAGCTTTAAACTTAAAAAGAACGTGCTTACATAGTCAATCTCTTTAAGAAAGCCTAAAATTTAAGTTTTGATAATATGAGCAAACAATGATTATAAACCTGGATATTTGGCTTAGAGTGGAGGCGTTCAACTATTCGCTCACACCGAATATTTAAATAATAATTTAATTCAAAAAATATAAATAAAAACTGTTAATAAATAATTTAAAACATAGATTACTTTTATATTTTGACTTCATTTAACTAAACTAATCAAGCCTTAGCTATGTGTATTTACTTATAGAGTATTCCCATGGCTTTAACCCCATTTCAATCGGTTCGGATGAAATAGTCTTATTTTTTCCCAGTAACTCATTCAACTAAACTACCAAAAACATGATTATACACGTATTTGGCAAGGGAAATATTTTATATGTCGAAGACAACACACATTAATTACCACCTGTAGTAAGGAACCAAATTAAATAGTAAACATTTCTGCAGTCATCCAGATTAGATTTCTTACGTTAACACCAACATAAATAGTTTAAGTTTACTAAATAAGCAGCAAAACTAAATCTAGTTTACACTTAAAACCATAAAAAACCGGAAAAGTACCTACACACCAAAAGTTTAAATTTAATATTCCAAATACAACACTAAATAAACTCAATGTACACGCAAAAGCATTTTTTTAAATGATAGTATATCTAAACTTAGGACGCAAATGGAGTCTTGTGTGGAGGCAATGTCGCAATGAACACCTAAATAAATAGTTTAAATTTTCTATCTAGGAAATAAAAATAAAGAAAATTGAAATAATCCCTCTTTAGTGAGTGCTCTAACACGAAAACCGAAATTCTATTATACGAATTCAACACAACCACCTACAACTTTATATGCAGAAAGAAATTGACTCGAGACCAGTGCTTTATTCGCATACGAAGATTATTGTCCTGTTTTTTCGACATTGTTTTGCTCGGTGATGAGATTGTTGTTGTTATTATTATTATCATTATCATTATTATTATTATTATTATTATTATTATTATTATTATTATTATAACTAGCACCGCGTCTTACTACCCGTTCGGGTTGTACGCACTTACGCTAATATGTAGGGAAGGTAGGGTGATTGTGAGATGAAATGGATGACCTACAGTTTAATGTGGGATCCGAACCACGGTGGAGTTCTGGCATTCCACACATTCACAAGTTGTGATTAATACACGTCTTGTTAGAGGTGAAGGAAGGGTTTGGCAATCAGATTAATCTGTGCCAGGACCAAGAATTGAACCCCGGACTCCCAGTACAGAAGTCCGACACCTAACCCCTAGACTGCCAGGCCACCACGGTGATGAGATAGCTTGATGGTATATTTAGGGTATCTGTGTTAAGTACCGGTAAGTAAGTGACAGCTAACAGAAGGTTCTTTATTGCAAACATTGGCTGAAATTGAATAATGTCGACCTTTTTGGAAGAAGTTATTATTTGTTTTGTGATATTATATTATCAGTAAAAATTATAATCAAACGATTATAATAATCTGTCCCTAAGGATTAATTAATAATTGGTACTTTCGTAACTTGTTAAAATAACAAAATATTGATAAAACTATTATGTTTTTTTTAATTGTTTTGCAGTTGTGGTAACAAGATATATTATAATAGGTACATAATGAATTAAAAATTATTATATCTAAACTTGTATATTGTTATAACGGGCCAACAAATTAAACAAATATTTTTCATAGCTTAAAGAAAGAGCTATACAAAATACTAGTGTCAAAATAAAGTTTTTATTCTCTAAACAGCTTGGAACACGGCCGAAGACCGTTTGTATGACGTTATCAACCCCTCCTGTTTCGGTTGGATCACCATATTAATTTGTGAAGAGAACGTAGCATTTTTGAATTTCTCGTTTGAAAAATATTTTTAAGTAAAATACAGACACCGCTTACACAAAAAAGCTAAATATAAACAGTTGTTTCCATAAGTTCTTGTTTCACTCATGTACAAATGGTAAAGAGAAAGATTAATCCAAAACAAATTGTTTATTGAGAAAGTTTTGAATGCCAATAGTAACAACAGCTCAACATATAGTCTTGAAGATCATATGGTAGCTTTTCTTGGCTATTACTCACCATCTCTCCTATCTCCCCTGCCCTCTTCTTATAACCCACTCGTCTCTTAACACACTATATTTTGGCTCTAGGTGCCACCTTTACAATTTAACCCTTCCAACGCAAGCCACCACTGTGGAAAATTTTCGTCTAGAGTCCCGTCTCGATCCTATGAATACCTTTCTAGTTCTAGAAACATTCAAACAGAAAAAAATATTATTATTATTATTATTATTATTGTCTCCTTATCGATTATACTAACTACCCAGACAAAAAAAAACACTCATATTCGAGTGTACAAGCCGACCTTGGAGCTTCATTAGTTATATATGTATTAATAAGAGAAAAAATAAATAAACATAAAGTTTTTTATTAAAAAACCCAAACAGGGACACCACTTTAATTATATTAATATTATGTTTCAAAAGATATATTTTAATTGACGTTGGAGTGAGCCCTTAAGTAAAATAATATTTAAGACCTCATCTAGTAGAACAAATAGGTTTAGTCAATGTTTAGAGTTAAAAGACAATAGATCATTTAGGTACAATTCATTAACTATAAAAGGTTTTATTTTAACTATGAATCAATTGTGCACTGTACGCTATGAATTATTTATAAATATACTTTAATTACTGTAACTGATTAAAAATTGTTGTATTTCAACTATGAATTGGGCAATGAACGCTTTGCCTTGTTTACTGTTATTTAAGCGTTATGCATGAACATAACCATAGCCTTATCTGTAAGATCAAAATAAACATGTGGTATGTTACCTGTGTGATTAATATATGCCAAATAAAAAGAGTTTTTAGTTACAAATGTGAGGAATGCTAAACAAACAACTAAACTATAAAAACAAATAATTGGTTAGTTCTTATGTTTAATTTAACTGTCAAAGAAACAACATTATTTATGTAATTGTTGTGCGACTCTAGTGACCATTCCGAGACCACGTCGCCCTTAACCCCTTTTTTCCTCGAGCCCCTCCCTCGCGCGGTCCG
>CABEEJ010003763.1:5608-32135 GCA_901482245.1 Timema douglasi
TATATATATTCGCTTTGCTCGTTGGGGGCTCCAACCCCAAACCCCCAGTGAATTTTCTTTGCAAGTGGATGTAAACTAATGTAATTTCAGAGCCATTTTTTTATAGGTCTTACCGCTTAGCCAAAAGAGACCTCCAAAGAAAGGTCCGCATCGACTTTAAAGTTGCTCTGCCATTTTGAATTTTTCTCGGGAGTTAATTTTCTTTTTTAACTTTTTGGAATTTTCTCGTCGTTTAAAGGCTAGAAGCTAGGAATTTGCCAAATTTTATTTATAGTATAATAATAATAATAATAATAATAATATGTATATATAAACCATCGTATAGCAACCGATTTATTTATGTATCTTAGTCTTTAGTAGTAATATTTGCAGCCAGCAAACTATATAACCCAAGGAGACAAAGATAATAATGTACAACATGTTAGTAAACTGCACCAACATACGTTCGGGAGAGAGGATAGAAAACCATAGTGTTTAAAAACATTTCCAGCAGTGACGGTAGGCCGGATCGAACCCACGTTCTTACAGGTCCTAGTCAAACTAATTACATGTATGGTCAACCTTACAGTTTTGATGTTAATATATACAACAGAGTGACATAAGCAAAATGTCAACGAAAACAAATAAATTGCTTTAATAACCCGTCTCATCCTACGGCTAGCACCTTACGGTATTAGAGTTTAAACCTTGTGAAGCAATTTGGTGCCGTTTTCTATTTTAGTAAACAGTGAAAAAGAGAACAATTAGACTCTTTTATAATATGTCTTTTTTTAATACAGAAACATTTTAAAATATTTATTTTAAAACGAAAAATTACTAAACTTAAACCAAATTCGTTGTTGTTGCTTCGGCCGTGAGATGGACTCTCAAGCACACATTTACCATTTGAATGATTTAATAATTTATTATGTAAGCTAATGCAATAATACCAATTTATTATTTTCCACACATTCCCGAATTGGATCTGAAGTGAAATAATATTTCACCTACTGATAGCACAGATTGTTATTGCCTATTTATTACATCCATAGAAAAACATAAATGGGAAATATAGGACTATTTTACTTTTATTGGTGTAGGCATAAGTAACTTGGCGTATTAATTACATTTTTAACATTTAATTTATCACTAGTAAAACTACATACATTATGTCAATGATACTTATATAAGATTTTTTTCGAAAAAAAAAAGGAAATTTAATAAAATTACTATTTTTTTGGTGCAGTATTGTAACTAGAGGGTGAAATTTTTTCGTTTGTTGATGACATATTTTAAAAGTTTATAAATAAAAAAAGTCACGATTTTACTCTCTAAGACAATATAAAAATGCATAGAATATTTATCTTAATCCCCCCACCCCCTTTCCTTCCCGACAAAAATTAATGGCTTAGAAGTAAAGTTTAGGCGTGCGAAACCTAATAATCCAGTTATGGTAAGCGTGTTTTTGTTCATTAGTACGTTTAACACTATGACTACTAATGACTTAGTCTAATAAGAAGGAATGAGGAGGGTAGATTAGAGAAAGTACATCCGCACTATCGTAGAATGGAGAGGGGAAAATCAAAATGAAAAATTATGTGTGTAAAACCAGCCTTCAGCCTCTACGATATCGGCAATCCCGTCTATTGCAGGCCTGACGTCTTAGACCGCGTACATGACCTGGCGCCGATAAAACAATATTTTGGTATAGTTGATGATATACGTATATTAAAAAAAATAATTACATACATTATTGTTTCCAGCCTATAGCCTGAGTCAGTTTTTTATTCAATTAAGACTAGGACAGGCATAACATCCAGTCCCCGACCGTTAATTTATTAATGTGAAAGAGTAAACTCGCATTTTAATCAATGATAAAAGTTCGGCCACGCCGGGAATCGAACACAGAACCCTTAACTAAGTGGGCAGACATGCAACCGACTGACTGTATTTAAATGGTCATCATAGGTTAATAATAACTTTAATGTGTTTTAAAATTAGCCTAAATAAAAAAGGCATTATAAGTTACCACCAAAAAAGTCCTATTCTTTCGTTTACAGAATGTTTCATAAAATAAAGTAATCTAAATGCACTGTAATATAAACTTATACTTTATTTACCAATTCAACGAGTTTTGAAGCGTCTAGTCCAAGTTCAAGTTTTGTGCGACTGTGAAAGGGAGAGAATTTCCCCAGGCTCTGTTGCCTCTGCGGGGAAAAGTTTTGGACCGTCTGTCTGATGGACGGTATTGATCATGGCACATAATGGGGACAATTCATTCAGTCAGGACACGCCTGTGGGTCTATCGCCGAACGACTGTCAGTCTGTCTGTCGAGAAATGAGGAATCAATCATGAGTTCCCAATAAAAAAACGCTTTCAAATACTTTTTCTGTCAACGAGTTGGTGACTTCTCGAATCTAGAGTTCGTGTAAGAAAGTTTTGTGTTTATTATTCATGTTATAAAGACTCTTCTGACACAATTGTTAACTTTAGTTATGAAAATATAAAATTGAGATCCACATTTTTGACGCTTCAATTTTTTAGATGAAACTTAGTTCAGTCATAAGTTTAAACACAATTATATATATTTTTATTCAACTCTTTCTTTTCTAATAGAGAAAATACCGTAATCATTAAAGTTTACTGAGTGTTTTATCTGCTTTTGAGTTTTGCTCCCACATAACTTTTAATCTAGTTGGAGGATTTAAACCCGAACTTGATAGATAGCCCCCAACAGGCTTCCTATGTATGGTATATATATTCTATTCCACCGGGCTTATATTCTATGAACACCGTATATATAAATATAAACCAACCTCTAATGAATAATTTTTGTACTGGACGTGCCTAAATTAATTTAAAAATAACTTTTTATAATTTTATTCCATTACGAGTATTTACATACCGGGCATAATTATTCCAAATTAATATAACCGTAAATAAGGTATTTTTTGGTAGCGTGTATATATTGCTTGTTTTGTAATGTAGACATTGCCAAAGTAGATCGTCAGTTTTAAGCAACATCATTTACTGCCAAACAAAAACAGCAATTCTAAACAATATGCACCATGTGTTTAATTAGTTTAGTGTCGAGAAAACTTGTTACGGCACGTAATATAACAATAATTATTGCAACCAAAAATAACACAATTGCTGATAATTGGTCGGGTACTATATCAGCGGTTCTAAAACTGGGGTACGCGTACCCCCAGGGGTAAGCGAACACCTTTCAGGGGGTACGCGAGCAGATCTCAAGGGAAAGTTGGCAAAATAACAATATACTTATTAAAAACCCTAATTGTTGGCTTTTACCGTTATCTGGTTATTTCCACCCATCTTTTCCCCATATTTGATCTCGGATGAAGACAGATTTCTGAGAATTTTTAACACTCTACTTGACACCTTCTACGTTAGCAGTTATCTTGCTTATATTTAGAGTAATTTTTATCATCTTTCCCGAAGTCATGACTTGATGACATACTTTCTCTCTTTCTCGACGATATTTATCAAACTCGCAATGCAGTTGTAGATATATAAATAAATATATATATAAATATATATATATATATTGCGGCGATTTTTATATATTAATTAGTTCCAATCTATTTGTGTTTATGTATTATATATCGGCCTATTCATGACACTGTTACTCAAACATAGAATGCGTGTTAAGGTGGCTTGCTCGTTTGTATGAAATGAGACAAGAAGCTAAGAGTTTTCCTCTCTGACAGCAAGTGTGAGTTTAGTGACAGATTTACAAATGAGCAGTGGCTGTACAGGCTAACTTTCATGGCTGACGTATTTCAGCGACTGAATGAGCTGAATAAAGGTCTGCAGGGTAAACACACAACACCCTTCATGGTTCATGACAAAATAAAAGCTTTAAAAAATAAACTTCAATTTGCAACAAAAGAAGTTGTGAAGGGACAGTTGTAATTCTTTCCGTCTTTATAAAATTTCGTAGAATAAAATGACTTGAGCTTCATGATTCTGATGTCAACGATATAAGAGATTGTCTGGATTTGGTTAAAGAATTTGGCGAATATGTTCCTGAGGATTTAGGGAGCGAGTTCTGGATGCGAGACCCTTTTTATACATTGGAAGACTTCAGTATACCAAACTTATTTCCAATGAAAGAAATTATTGAACTGCCCTGTGATGAAACCGTCAACTCCTATCTCAAGAAAATTTCTTTGAAAGACTTTTGTTTGTAAAGGCTGAACGAGTTTCCTCATATCACTGACTGTGCCATCAAATTTATTATGCCTCATTCAACAACATATCTCTGTAAGAGTGGTTTTTCTTCTATGATGTACCTTAAAAATAAGTATAGATATAGGCTAAATTTGGAGCCAGACCTCCGCTTTAAAAATTCAACTGGACAATCAGTCATCAAAAATTTGTGCCAAGCCATGCAGCCACACATTTCTCAGTGAAAAACTTTGGGATCAGCTCGAGAATTACAATTAAAAATTTTGATTTGAAAATATTGTGTTCAGGTTTACTTTTTTTCTTTATTTTTGAACGAGTTTGTGAAGAAAATATATAAAAAAATTATCTGGATTTCTTACAATAAAATCATGTTATATTAAAATTATCATTACGATTCTCAATATGAGATAATGTTAAGGCTATAACAGTAGGATTCTCTCTAGATAACTATTCCACATTTGAAATATTTTGATTACAGATTGTTTTTCCCAAGAGATTAAATAGATCAATAATATACCATTTGGTCATAATTTTTTTAAACCTGTAATTTGGATTTTTTTTATCTTGGGGGTACATTAAACTTTTAGTCATGGCCAAGGGGTACAATCTAAAAAAAAGTTTGAGAACCACTATACTAGATCATTGAGGGGTAAAATACCAACTCAAGGTGGGTAAATACGTCAATCTTTTGTCTAACAAGAGGCTAAGAAGTCGGAAGCCAGAAAGCTCTGAGGTCGCTACACTTGCGGATTGTCTTAATGGCGGAGGCCATATTTCGTGTTACTGACTTAAGAGAGCTAATACCGGTAGTAGAGGTAATTGATACGTAGGAGCCGTGTATAAAAGTTATAAAAATGTTTCATATAATTTAAGTTCTGAAGGCATTATTTTGAAATTATGAAACAAAACAATTGAATCATTGAAAAATAACACACGTTGTTATTCAAATTATTACTCACATAAATGCTTTTAATTAAAAATAAAGTTTATTTTTATTTGTATTCAAATCACTCAGTGTATTACTGAAAATTGTTCCGCGTGCCTCTCCTGGCACACGTGCCATAGGTTGCCGAAATCTGACCTTGACTAACCATTCTTTGCTTTAGCTAAACTAAATCAAATTCATGCAATGAACAATTATTATTTTTGGTATCTTCAACTTTGAAAAAAAAAAGTTAATTTAGTCAAAATCATTACATTTTTTCAAAAAATAAATATTTTATTCGTTGCTTCGGATTAAGTAACCTTATTTTTTATATTTCTACTATAATATGAATAGCGCACCAATATATGGCAGAATATAATTAAATGTGAAATTTGATAACATTTGACAAAACGTTAATCTCTACAGGAGAATTATAGTACATTTTCGTCAAAATATCAAGATCAATTTATTTATGCTTAGTGACTATATTGTTTTGTGTAATCAGAGCACTCAAACTATTTTAAGATATTTTAGTTTAAATCCAGTTTTTAAATGTCAGGGAAAGAAAAAAAAAATACTTATTTTTCGTTTTCTTGTTGAGTGTGGCCATTTCCAGCTTTGTCGTGACTTATAGTCTGTTGTTTTAGTTTCTCCCTTTTCAAAATGTTACCTACGTCTCTGATACTTTGTATGTATTACAAAAGTTTTATAGATACACAATATACATGCCTTATTAAGTGACGTGATTAGATGTATTTAGAATCCAGCCGAGCTCCGCATACACATATTAAAACAGCATTATATCGTACAAACACTTTGTATTTCTGTGGGGAGAGATGATATTTGTTGATCTGTGAATTTGTATGAATAAGCGATTTGTTTACTTTTAGCTTCTTTAAATTAATACTGTACGGTAATATGCAAATTAAAGAAACATTTATTTTCGTGTCAAGCATGTTAGCCTTTTGGGATTTGCGTGACGAATGTAAGTATAACGAATGCGGAGATAAAAAAAGAAGATAGTTGAAAACGTTACCAAAGATTTTATATGTGGATAACATTTTTCATCATGTTTCAAAATAAGCGTATCAAAAGGTTTATTTTTTTATGAAAACACTAAATTAATGGTTGGACAGGAAAGTGAGGAAGCTAGTAGAAACTCACCTTGACTCTAGAAATTTTTATACCTGCTACCTTAAGAGACAACATATTATTAGTCCCATTCCTGGACCGGGGGACATTTTTTATTTGTCAAGTAAATATAGGCTTAAAAAGCCTACAACCAGCCATTAAACAACATCGCTGAGAAACAAGTGGGATTATTTCTTATGTTAATGTGTTCTTAGAGGAGGTGGAGGGGAAGTGGATCACGTGACGAGACTCTCAGAATTCCGTGAAGATTATTAGCTCCTACACACGAGCTACCGGTGCCTATGTATGAGTGGTAAGGGGAAATGATTGAAAGTCAAGGGGGATCTAGTTTGATTCCAGGCATAACCAGAATATATTAATATTTGTTTATGTATTCTTACTATTATCCATAAACATGTTCTTGCTACAGGTACTTGTGGATAAGTGATTATAACCACCGACCATAATACTATTGGACCCTGGTTAGATTCCGGGCGATGTTGGTGTGGTGATATTTAATGTTTGTATTTGTGCTCATACCTAATTATTGAATACCAAGGTACTAGAGCTGGGTGTGTAGTATCAGGCGTAATGTTCTAGGTTAAGATAGTTTATAGGTAGTGTGCTTATGTTTTATTTAGAAAGTGTAAGTTAATTATACCAACAGGCGCTAGGGTTGGGTCCTTATTGCTTAGGTGTGCTGTACCGGCACTAGGCCATAATAGTTTGTAAGCCGTAAAGTGATGTAACTTTTACGTGCAGCGAATATATATCTCTACCCATCTGGAATAATCGTATACGCTATACGTATTTGAGTTTAGGGAGAATAAAAAACCATTCAGGAGAAAAAAACAACATCTCGGTACATTTGGCTAGGATTCAAGCCACGACTTTCTCGTTACCTAAAACCAGAAGAGACCAACACCTAGTCCACGTGCCCACCGGTGCAGGTGTGATGCCACTCTTTTTCCTCGCGGATTATTACTACCGCTACAGGCTACATGCATTTTACCTAGGCGAATGTGGTAGGAAGGAGGAAAGTAGAGTTTAGAGAAAATGTTTCCAGATTTGCATGTAGGTAAAGTGGGAAACCATTTAGTTAAAACACCCGGCAAAGATTTATCTGATTACCAAACCCTTCCTTCACCTCTGACAAGACATCTTGTGAATGTTAGGAATGCCAGGCCTCCACCGTGGTTCGGATTCCACGTTAAACTGTAGGTCCTTCATTTCATCTCACAATCACCCTACCATTACACATTAGCGTAAGTGCGTATAACCCGAACGGGTAGTAAGACGCGGTGCTAATAATAATAATAATAGTTAAAACAATCCTTAGTATACCCATTCGAGAGTTGAAACCCGACCTCCACGTCACTGTAAAACTAGTCCATGATGATCCTGACATTTAATCCACGTGCCCGTTAATGTGGGTGGGATGTAACTTCAAATTGTGTTTAGAAAGTGTACATTAACTTCCATAAATAGAATTATATTAATGTAGCCGGTAGCTCGAAACAAGTGGAATCCCCGTGGGAACAGAAACAATAAACTAGCGCTCAGACACTTTGCATCATGATTTAATTTACATATTGAAATGAATTCCAAGCGATGTATCACTCTTCGAGTTTATTTTTAAAACAGACGTGTGCAAACGGATGGAACCGTTTTGTGACACGAGGGTGAAATGGGATTATCTTGGAAACAAATTTCGTCAATAGCGTTTTTTGTTTTGACAGATAAATAAATATGAGTAGGTTTATGAATGCTGCAACGTCACATTGTCAGTGAAGTCATTAAGCCATTGAGATTTTTGCATTGGATGGTAAAAGCTTACATTGACGTCACACAAATATAAACTGTTTGAGTGTTGAAATAACGCGATTTTTAAAATTGATTATATCTTATAATATATTTAAACTGCAGATCCATCTGGAAGCTTGATGAGAGAGATAATTCAAATGTGACTGTATGTAACACAACTTTTCATAAGATCAAAAGGGGAACAGTTTGCATCCCCATTTGTTTATAACTGACCGCCTCTGTGGTCAGAGTTCTTGGATACAAATCCAGAGGTCCCGTGTTCGATCATCAGCACTTCTAGATTTTTCCGTTAAGCAGTGGGTCCGGAACGGGGTCAATTCAGCCTCGTGAGGATAAATGAGGAACGACCCGAATCGAAAAATAGCGGCGCCGGTCTATAAAACTGAGATTAACGGCTTGAAGTCGACCCCATGACACCCTATATCCGCAAATGTTGGCATTATCTTCGCCAACATACGGTGGCCGCTCGGTCGGTATAGTTCGCTTCCGGGCTGACGCCATGGAGTTTTGTTTGTGTTTTATTACCTCGTGATTGTGATTATGTTAATTACAATATCACAAAAATAATAAAAATTGCAAACTTTACGAAACAGTATTGTTTAAAAAAAATTGTTTTAGTAATAAGAGATGAAATTATTTGAATATAAGAAAGGTTAAAGTAATGGTATGTTTATATTGCCAATCAGCCTATTGCATCGCAATTACTTGCTCCGCACTAGGTCGTCGAGATGTTAATATTCAATTAATGAAAAGGTTTGATAGGTTTATTAATTATAAAGTAAGGTAAATTTAATAAATTAAACATGAAAGAGTGAAAAGCAGACTAATTCAATAACTGACAACATAAATTAATAAAATTGAAATAAATTATATTAAAGTTGAAAACTATTTTATGGTTAAAATACAATTAAAAGTTAAAGAAGACAGTTCCAATTATTTTGCAAATATTTCAAATAATTCTCTTGTGAGCTGACGCTAAGAGTTTTTTTTTGGAGTAGGTACTCAGAAAACACTTATCCAGACAAACTAAATATAGTATAAATTCGTAAACTACGAAAGGTCAGTTATGTCTTATTAATATATATATTTCATGAAATAAGTAAGCAAATTGTTAATAAAGCTAAATAATAATTTGCTACATACAAATAACTTTATTTATTATTATTATTATTAAAAATAATAATAATAAATTACAAACAAGCATGCTAGGTTATAGATTTAAAATAAATGAAAGTAAATATTTTACTTATGGCGGTGGCCTTGTGTAGCGTTGACATTCATTGCAAATGTTCTGCTATCTCTAAATTTAAATTGTGGTGTGTTATTTCAAAATTTGGTTATTTATGAACTATGTTCATCTATATTTATTTATTTAAGGTATTTAACGTGCACTTTCTAAACCGACTGATTATATCAGCACACGAGAATTTCTATGAGTGAGAGTGAAAGTGCCTACCAATTTGGCCGGGAAAGGTATTTTCACATACGTACCAGGGTTCTCTTACATGCCACAATCGATATGGGACCGACGGATTTACTTCCCCTCAGAAGGGAGAGGTGATTCGGATATTTATCACTCAAGAAGTATCCGTCGACCCTATGTTATTTGAGGATTTTTTGTGTGTGTGTCTGTTTTGAAAAATCAGAGCTGCATTCTCATAAGAAATAAGGCAGTGTGAGGATTTTTATCTTCAAGGAGGCGCCCTTTAAAGAGCTGTTTCAGAACCAGGGTTCTATTTTAATATATCTTGATATTGTTTGTTATTTGTAATAAAAAAGGGGGGAAATAACTAGGAATAAATATTTTGAATAGTGTTACCTATAAAAAAAAGACTATAAAAAACGAAAAAAAAAATTCAATATGAAGAGAATACCACGAATCGCTTTTCATAAGAAGGTATTTAATATCTTTTATCTTTTTATTATATCAAAGAATAGGATGTTATATTTTACTAGTATTTTATAGACAGTATGCTACTGTTCTCATGTGCATCAAATTATTTAAAATAGTCTTACAAGTACATTTTTAGTCAATTTAAATGTCACAACCGATTTTTGATCAATCTAAATGTAAAAATAAAGTTCATCTGTTGAAGCACATTTATAAAGAAAAAAAACCTTTGTAATTAATTTAACATCTTTTAAACAAATACACCTTTAGAGCTATTATGGAATAAGAATCAAATAGTCAGAGCTATTATTTATGCTTTTTAGTGAGGATTACTCTATATAGATATCATATTCTGAAAATTGAAAAATAACACCTGAACGGGTTCGATTCCCGTGTCCAGGTGTCATTTTTCAATTTTCAGAATATATTATGGAATAGTGAGTGAACTTCCAGTCAATCGTACCACACACACTTCCGTACATAGGGAAATCTAGATTTTGATACCACATTGATTCTAATGATATGGGTGATGTGTTGTGGACAAGCCTCAATTATATTTACCATTGTTGAGGAAAAACAACATAACAGCACTTGTGCGAACAATACAATTTTAAATTTTAAATATCTGTAAAATCTGAATAAAAAAATTGATTGACCTTACTGATATTCGATACATGATGTTGGCAACGGCTTACCTCTTATTTAAAATTACTTTTCCATATCCATACGTCAAGTGATATGCTACCATCCCTTTATATATATAAACTAACATTAAAAGTAAATGGTTATAAAAATTGGCTGCAAAAAAAGTTTGTATTTTCTTAAAGGTCCAGTCTTTGAAAATTGGATTGTCTTTATGTTCAATCAGCATATAAGATTTATAAGAAAATTAACCTTACTTGAAATGAATTTTTGCGAAACTTATATTTATAATAGTAGTATAAGAACTGAATCAACTGATACATAACCTAATTATATCTATCAGTCCAGTTATCTTCATATACAAGTATTATTTTTCAAATTGCTAACGTATAGACACACTATGTTTGCCATTTTAAATTGAGATATTTCTTTTTAAACAGCTTCATACATCTAGCACACTTTATGATTACTGTCAGGTAATACAATACACATGGATGGGAAAATAATAAGATACCAAAACGTTACTCGCCGTAGTTTGAAACTGAACACTGCAATTATTTATGCTCATTATAGACACTCTAACAAGATCTAGTACAGTGTGCTACATGTTTTTTTCTCCCCTCACGTTGAAATATTTCGGTAAAAATTGTGACCACAAAACACTAACTAGTAACCAGATACACACGGAAACAATGAGAGGAATATTCCTGGGAAAAGAAAGGCTCATCATAATAAACAGAATGTAAGGCTATAAAAGGATTTTATATTTATTGCGGTGTGGCGAAGCTCTTCAGAGAAAATAAAATAAAATAAAGCAAAAGCATAGAATCGGAAAGAGGTGGGGGAGGGGGGAGAGAGAGAAAAGAGAATATGCGCGAGAGTCGGAATCTGGCTTAATGAATGACAACCCCGAAAAATGTGTGAATTATTATTCGAGAATATTTTTGTATGTACTTTCAGCAATAGCTTACTAAACAAAAGGTTTAAAAATAAATAAACTCCCACCGGTGGGTACGTGGACAAAGACTTAGGCATCCTTGTCTAATTCACCGGTGAAGATAAAAAGTGAGTGTTAAAATCCCGGCTGAGTGAAATTAAGTGGTTTCTCCTACATCTTTCCACTCTTCTTCCATTCAAATGCGTGTGCACTGCCTTTAAACTCCACCCTTTTCATCAGCTCTCTCATTAGTGTAAATATAACAATATCTCAAACAAGAAATAAAGCTTAAAGCAAGTAAATTCAATTATATTTTAAAGAAATGAAATAAGGTTAAGTCTCTGAATAATGTTAATAGACATAGATTTGAAATACTGACTCTCTCACAACATTTACACCTTTAATCTACGCACATAGTAAAAATAAAGAACTTCTCCTTACCCCACCCCTTTCCTTATGTGACCAGTACACACCCATTTTCATACGTGACTGTTTAATTTTGATGCGACACCAGGACAAGTATAAGTATAAGTATAAGTATAAGTATAAGTATATATATATATATATATGTATGTTGACTCATTGAGAAGGCGGGAGTGCTAATTAAACCATTATAGCTCACTTTAGTTTTATTCGTTCAGTCTAGGGTTCCTTTATCTCTTTTCATAAGTCGTAGCCCAACGCTTTTAAGATGGTGTAAAGCGTCTAAAATGCACTATAATCACGTTAAACATTAAAAAATAAATATTGTATCTACGGAGTATCGTAATTTTAAGTTGGGCATCGCAAATAGATTTGAATACCAAATCACGTTACTCCCCAGGAAGCATTGATACGTTCTATGTGAACATTTTGGAATATACAATTCGAGATGCTCAACTATAAAAATAGACAGTTAATTCTTTACGTATATTTAAGATAATTAAATAAAGCTATCAACTATATTAGCTCAAAAATTATCTATAGCGGTAAGGTTTTCCGCAATATACACCTTAGTTCCAATACAAAAGGATAGTCTTCATTTCCGACTGGCTGCACTTTGATAATATTTCCTTGTATACATTTTATTTCCCTTTTTTCAAGTGAATACTGGTGCAGTTCATATTACTCACCCATCTAAATTTGGTTAAAAATTTTATTCAAATATTCCATATTTAAAGGTGCACGTGAAAACCCATTCAATAGTGGTAGTATACATCGAGCCTTGGAGCTTTGATTTTGAAATTCTTTAATGTGATTAGTCTAGTGTTATTAAAAAAAAGCTTTTAGCACAAGTTGTGTAATTAGCACCTAGAACCACACTATAATCAATTACCGGTACCTCGTAGTTGTTCCTTCCCATAAATGAATACTCAATTCCGAAACAATCGGACTTCAAATCGGTCTCTAAAAGGTGGTACGTCATCATCTAAAAGAGAGCTACTCGACGCTTTAGAACACAGCTGAGTCCTGGCTCCATACTCTTGAGTTCATTCTTGAGCATCTAAATTCTAAACTGATTTTCCCCGCAAATTTAAGTGATAAAAAGAATCCGAGACATGTTCCAGAATCGGCCCGGTTATAACATTTCTAGGAAATAATATAACAACAGTACTGTGTGAACCTGTTTCCGAAACAGCCTGTCGGCGCGAGTAATTTTATTTCCTAAGCGCAACACTAACCCGCCGCGAGCACTTTTCAAGAGTTATTGGAAGGTAACGAACGCCCTTCCCCCGACCCCTCCCATCCCTTGCGCAGTTGAAGAGGCTGTGGGTATCCCCGAACTACTCGTTAAGAGAGAGATGCTGCTGCCCTGTGTCTTGCCAGCTCGTCCAAATTACAGACGTCCTCAGCCCTCTCCAGTCTTCCTTTAGTTCGGAAGGTAGTTACGCCCTCGAGAGACAGTTCCTCTCTACACCACCGTGTGCTCAGTCGACTAGAGCTGAACGAGGCACGGAGGATTGAATGTTTAAATATCTCATATAAAACAAGTGTTAAAAGAGCTTTTTTTTTTTTGCCTAGAGCTTATGATATATTTTGACGTTTATGTGACTTCGAACTCCAAAAGCATGTTTTAAATTTCGGTGTCTGTCTACACCTGAGGCTACGGTCGAAATGATTTGATCCATTTTGTTTAAAGTTGATATTTAGATCACTGTATGGTCATTCCTCGAAGTGAAATTATGATCTAAATTCTAGTTCTAAAAATAGGAGAGGTTAACTGATTTTTGAAATATCAAAATTTTACAAAAATGGCTCAAACAATTTTAAACTGGGAAGTGTTTTACATGATAAATAACAATATTAATTTTACTTTTTTTTTCCTGAAAAAAAATATTTAAGAGTCGTTTAAGATAAAATATTTTTGAAAATGGTGTACCAAACTTTAATATCTCTAGTGATATAGTATATGAAATTATGTCACACAAATTTATTCTAATAAGTAATGTGATATTAAGCGCGGGGCTATTAACGCCCGGTGGGACCTCATTCAACGTGAGCTGCCAAGTCCCTTGTAACTTGTCCCTTTTTAACCACACTGACTTAATCTTCAACACCCCCTGGATTTGAACCAAAGTGTCTGATCGTGCAAAAACCAACGCTTTATAAAGTTTCGATAATCATGGTTGATAATGTAATACTTTTTTTTTCTCCAAAAGTGTTGGATGAAAACTAGGTTTTCCCCGACGTGGTTCTTGAGCATCTTCTTAAATGTCACCCTCATTATTCTGCTCCCGCAAGTTAGATACTTTACGTCATTAATTTCTAGCGTTGGCCTTTACGTATACTTATAATAAAAATAGAGGTAAAACGGATAGATTTTTGCTTGTAATATCTAACATATCTGCTAAACACACCAATTATATCAGAACACGACTTACAAAATATCTTAACCTAGGGCGAAAAGTTCGATATCACACACTAAGCTCTAGCATCTAGAACCTAGATACAAACTAATTCGATAGAAGGACTTGTCCGTACACACCAAGAGCACAACAAAAGATCGAACCTGAGACCACTAGACAGGCGACCACTCTAACCACTCGGTCACAGGGGACTGACTCTGAACTGGTACGTAAATATGGGATGCGTAAGTAAAAGTGTGATCGGCAAGTGCTGGGATAATGGTCTATTGTTTGTTTCTAGGTAGTTCGACAAGCACTTAGTGTGCACTCAGGATACTTACACGTCATTATAGTGGAGTACAGGTTGCTGCTATTGGTATAAGTTGCATTCAATTGATGGGCCCGCCTTTGATTGTAAGGGTGAGCTTCAATATATGTTCCCATTTAATTATCATAATAAAATACTGTTTATAAAGTGACGGTGAAATGTATCAACTCAATCTTTTAAATAAGAAGATAACCGATCTAACAGTTTTAATATAATTTTATTGTCTTTTATATATAAATAATAATAATAACAATTATTTCTCTAATTCAATTTTAACTTATTTTATTTCAAATATTAAATTATTTAAATATATATTAGTGCGCTCAAAACAGACCCTTCATCTATTACATATTTTTTTTGTTAGGAAGCAATTTGTAATCCATTTATCGGCGAAGCACATTTTTGGGGATATTATCTAATGTTTTAATTACTTATTTACCCAATGCCCTATGGTATTAGGAACTATAAAGTTAATTGCCGTACTTACAAAAGTTCACCACCTATCTATATCTTGAACTAGTTCTATCCAGTCCACCTCATGACAAATTATCTCTTTCAGGTTCATTCTACTGTTATCCTCCCAACTGCATCATCCAATGATCTCACCCCATTGGTTTGCCGATAAATACCCTTAACACGGTTATAGATTATCCCGTTCGTGCTGCATGTCCTGCCTACCGTAATCTACGAGACTTTATTATCCTAACAATATCTTGTGATGAGTACAGGCTATGTAACTCATCATTATGTGACCTCCTCCACTCTTTAGTATCTTCATTCCTTTTTGAACAAAATGTCTTCCTAAGCACCTTATTTTCGAACATCCTAAATTTGTTTTCGTCATGTAAAGCAAGAGACCACGTTTCACACCCATTTAGAACTTTGTATTTGTGTTGTTTTAAATGCCATAAAAACCACCATATTTATTGATGTTTTAATGATATATTAGATAAACCTTGATAAACTTCAATGAATATACTAAAATAATAGTTTTTTATATCAATGAAACTGTTAAGGAAAGACCCCAACAATGTTCACTTTAGAACAAAAGTTTGTTAGTCATCGAATACAGAATGTTTCACAAAAATAAAAAGCGATAGAAAGAAATAATATCGATTGAACCTCTAAGAGAAAATATTTTCTGTAGGAAGCGCGATAATTGAAACTGCTTTTTGATGAATTTGTGAAAATAAATATTTAATTTTTATATGCATTATATATATATATATTATATTTAAAATCATTTCACAACTAAAAATTATATATATATATTAACGTCCAACACATTAGATCAGTCGGTGCGCGTCTGTCTACTGAGCCAAGAGTCCCGGGTTCGATCAGGCATGACCGAAAAATCTATCATTGATGGAATTAGGGCCTATCCTTACACATTGGCCAATTTAAAGCCGCGGTACTGTTTTTTGTTTTAGAGTGAAAGCAGTTTGTAAGTTGTGTGGTTATACAATTAATTAGTTCAGTAATTGCAAGTTAAGCACCTCTAATAAAACTACACTACCTAATAACCATTCATATGGTAAAGAGCAGACGCAACTCACATAGTTGGGGCGATGATGAACCATCATCGCCTTCTGTAGGATTTTGATTAAAACCATCGGTAGGTTCAAGTTTATTGTCTCCAGGCGGTTTTAAAGCGAGGGTTATTTCCGCCCGAGACTGAACTTAGAATAAACTTCGAATCACCCATACCCCTCTGTTTTGCATAACACGAATAGTTAAAATCCCTTTTCAACAGGATCCCACTTGCTCCGGTGGTCACATTGTCAAAGGTGCTATTCTCTCAATAGACCGGACTAACGAGGACGGGGAGATCGTGGTTCAATCATGGTCGGGTGTACTAAGGATGGTTTTTCCTCAATGGTTTCCCAATTTGTCTTCAAACAAAGTGGGTACACTTCCTCTAAAGTCAACCTTCATCATTCTTGACCCACTAGCGTAATAATTAGTAGGCCACACAAGCGTATAACCCGAACGTGTAGTAAGACGCGGAGCTAAAACAAACTTTATTCGAAACAGAATCTCTTTTAAGTGGTCAAAAACCAAAGATCAACATCTAAATGCTCACAACCCCGTCCAAGGTCTTATTTAAGAGGGGATGATAGGATAGGAGTAAGAGGGGTGAATCTGATAGGAAACACATCACTAGTCATCTGTGTAAGAGATAGAAACCCCTAGTTGTGGATATAAAAAAGTGTCCCAGATCAGAATTGAGCGCTGAATCCCTGAGCTCGAACACACTATACTGTTCACGCAACCAACCTTCCTGGTTGCAAGGCTAATAGTTCTGGTGTGAAGATGTTAAACCTTGTTTCGATGAAACCACTCTCGTCACAGCCGGTCCGGTCGTGTTCGAACCCCGGTCTCCAAAGTAAAAGTGTATTTATGTTGTTTAGTTTGTGAGATGTAGACGAAGGGAGGGAAGAATCACACCATCTTGAGGAAGTTATAAAATGTTTAACTACAGCTTAATTTATTTGATTGCATCCTGTATGCTATGTATTATTTCCAAAAGCTTCTCAGCGAGGTAGTAAAATAATTAAGAAAATGTTTTATATAATCACTCAGGGCCTTAAGGGGGGTAATTAGTGCTCTTGAAACAAAACTATCGGAGCAAAAAATATATTAAATTACTGGACTTAATTAAAAAATCAATATTACATTTTGATCTTGTCACGATCACATGAGAATGAGGCAGCATGGGTATAATTAGTTTTGAATGTTCCCGTAAAAAGTCCAAAGGAAATATTTTAATATTAAAGATAAATCTCGTTGTTGTGAAATAGACAGACGGGTGAATGTATCTCGGACTCGGAGAATAGTTGTATGTATGAGGAAATGGTATCGAAAGAGGCGAAGATGGCGGTACATAAAAGTGTGTTAACGCCAACATTGTTGTTTGGATGTAAAGCGTGGGTTTGTTAGGAGAAACACATGAACAAGGTGAATGCGGTTGTAACTCATATGGAGCAAGTCAGTAATGAATGGGTGCCGAGGGAGTGTGGTTTAAAAGGGAATCCAATAGGTCAATGGGAAATAAGTGTTTTACGCTGGTTTGGGCATGTTAAAAGGATGAGTGTGTATCGAGTGATGAATAAAGTGTATAAAGGTAAAGTGTGTGGAGCAAAGATGTGTAAGACGTGGCTAAATATGTTGTTGATGAATTTGTGAAAAAGATAAACACTAAGAGTATGCAAGGATAGGGAAGTGTGGAGGTTAGTGAGGATAGATTTTGTTTTAGAGGTTGCCTACCCCGTAAGTGAATTGCGTATTTAGGTAGATATATGTGTGTGAGAGTGTATATATATATATATATAAATATACATATAATACATATGTGTGTGTGTGTGTGTGTGTGTGTAAACTCCATTCACGGTAGGAATTACTCTCTGAAAGGTCTTTTTTCCTACCAATATCCTACTATATAATAGATTTCTGGTAGGGAAAAAGGCCTTTCAGAAAACAATACCTACGGTGAACGGACTTTACGTATGCGCGTATGTACGTATGTGTGGACTAAATTTCAAACTCGACTAGCCTGGATTGCCAGTGACATTGAGGTCGTGGTTTGAATTCCGGCTGGGTGTACTGGGAGTGTGTGTGTTTTTCTGGACAGTTTCCCCACTTTCACTCCACCCAATTGTGTACACTTTTTCTAAAGTCTACCTCCCTCAATGACGTTATTATTTTGGGTAGCCTGGAAAGTAAGACGTGCTTCCAAAAGTAGTTGCACCCGTCCATTTTAGTGTTAACTATCTATTACTCTTTTATGTTAAAATTAAGATAAAAGTACCTCTTTTTCGCATGGACTACTTGATTTTTTGAAATTAATTGTCAAATATTAAAAACAGTAAAAGTTTTATAGATTACCATAAAATAATAATTTTTTAATATTATGGTTTTACATTTCATGACATAAATACTTTACGTGAACAATATTAAGCTTTGTAGAATACTTTCATATCATCTCTGTCAGTGGGAAATGTTTGTCTTTTATCGTAGATATGCTTTAGGTTTGTTTGAATTTTTGTAGCCACAGATGAAGGTCATTTTCAGCTTCCAATTAGTTTCAATTCTTAGTTTCTATTGATTCGTTTGTCAAAACAGAATGCGATTTGTTCTACAGTTAACTAGCACTTCACCAAGTCGGAGGAGCTGAACAATATGTTTCAATATATTATAGGAGCTATACTGTGCATAACCTGAAACACCCTCGCGTATCACCAGTGAGGTGTTCATAAAAGTTTTAGAAACTCTTCGTCGAACAGAAACTGTCCCATTTTCCACATTCTCCTCAGAACAATAAAAAAAACCAATTAACACTACTATTTTTAAATACACTAAGATGGTTTGTGTAGTTTAGACACATAACAAATTTAGTCCCCTTAAAGAAATATTTAAAAATAAAATAATTTATTGACTAAGCGAAGCAAAGGTACTGTTTTCACTCGATCGTTTGGAATTTTATCTGCCCGTCTGTTTGCTCCACGATTACGGTCAAATGCGTGGGCCAATTTTAACTAATTAATTTGGACATATATTTCTGGGCTGATGTCTTAAGCCATGTAACCAGCTGTTACTCTAGCTGAATGTACCAAATTTGGCAGGGACATTCTTTAAACCTAGGCCAAGTTACATATGTATAGGTTTAAAAAAAAGCATTTAGGCCTACTGAGAGATGTTGTGCTATGGAGTAAATGCGCCGTGCTTGGGCGTCAATTGTAATGATGTCGGATAAATACGCCGCTCTTTGGGCGTAAATAATAAAAACTATCGGTTTATCGAGCCACTCTTTGGGCGTCGATTGATTCACCACGAATTAATTCCCTGTTATTGCTGTGATGATTTTAGGTTGTCTTAAGCTCCGTGATCGAGCGCCTATCATCACTGTACGGAAAAGATACAAAGATAAACACTAAGAGTATGCAAGGATAGGGAAGTGTGGAGGTTAGTGAGGATAGATTTTGTTTTAGAGGTTGCCTACCCCGTAAGTGAATTGCGTATTTAGGTAGATATATGTGTGTGAGAGTGTATATATATATATATATAAATATACATATAATACATATGTGTGTGTGTGTGTGTGTGTGTGTAAACTCCATTCACGGTAGGAATTACTCTCTGAAAGGTCTTTTTTCCTACCAATATCCTACTATATAATAGATTTCTGGTAGGGAAAAAGGCCTTTCAGAAAACAATACCTACGGTGAACGGACTTTACGTATGCGCGTATGTACGTATGTGTGGACTAAATTTCAAACTCGACTAGCCTGGATTGCCAGTGACATTGAGGTCGTGGTTTGAATTCCGGCTGGGTGTACTGGGAGTGTGTGTGTTTTTCTGGACAGTTTCCCCACTTTCACTCCACCCAATTGTGTACACTTTTTCTAAAGTCTACCTCCCTCAATGACGTTATTATTTTGGGTAGCCTGGAAAGTAAGACGTGCTTCCAAAAGTAGTTGCACCCGTCCATTTTAGTGTTAACTATCTATTACTCTTTTATGTTAAAATTAAGATAAAAGTACCTCTTTTTCGCATGGACTACTTGATTTTTTGAAATTAATTGTCAAATATTAAAAACAGTAAAAGTTTTATAGATTACCATAAAATAATAATTTTTTAATATTATGGTTTTACATTTCATGACATAAATACTTTACGTGAACAATATTAAGCTTTGTAGAATACTTTCATATCATCTCTGTCAGTGGGAAATGTTTGTCTTTTATCGTAGATATGCTTTAGGTTTGTTTGAATTTTTGTAGCCACAGATGAAGGTCATTTTCAGCTTCCAATTAGTTTCAATTCTTAGTTTCTATTGATTCGTTTGTCAAAACAGAATGCGATTTGTTCTACAGTTAACTAGCACTTCACCAAGTCGGAGGAGCTGAACAATATGTTTCAATATATTATAGGAGCTATACTGTGCATAACCTGAAACACCCTCGCGTATCACCAGTGAGGTGTTCATAAAAGTTTTAGAAACTCTTCGTCGAACAGAAACTGTCCCATTTTCCACATTCTCCTCAGAACAATAAAAAAAACCAATTAACACTACTATTTTTAAATACACTAAGATGGTTTGTGTAGTTTAGACACATAACAAATTTAGTCCCCTTAAAGAAATATTTAAAAATAAAATAATTTATTGACTAAGCGAAGCAAAGGTACTGTTTTCACTCGATCGTTTGGAATTTTATCTGCCCGTCTGTTTGCTCCACGATTACGGTCAAATGCGTGGGCCAATTTTAACTAATTAATTTGGACATATATTTCTGGGCTGATGTCTTAAGCCATGTAACCAGCTGTTACTCTAGCTGAATGTACCAAATTTGGCAGGGACATTCTTTAAACCTAGGCCAAGTTACATATGTATAGGTTTAAAAAAAAGCATTTAGGCCTACTGAGAGATGTTGTGCTATGGAGTAAATGCGCCGTGCTTGGGCGTCAATTGTAATGATGTCGGATAAATACGCCGCTCTTTGGGCGTAAATAATAAAAACTATCGGTTTATCGAGCCACTCTTTGGGCGTCGATTGATTCACCACGAATTAATTCCCTGTTATTGCTGTGATGATTTTAGGTTGTCTTAAGCTCCGTGATCGAGCGCCTATCATCACTGTACGGAAAAGATACCGTTCAATCAGCTGTCTATAGCCCCGTGTTCGAGCACTAATTAAATCGGTATTAATATTATTAAAGAAAGAGAAATGTTGTTGGCTGTTATTTCACACACGGTTTATTTATATTACACTAGTAAATTATTTGCACATATTTCAGTTAAATGTTTCTTATCACTGCACACTTGTGATATTGAAGTGACTTATATTATAATGTGTTGGACTGTGACTGACTCGTGCGTGAGCGAGGTCCCGGAGATCGTCCTCCTCATGCCATAAACATACGCACAATGGTTTATATATGACATATCCCTTGCATTTTCTCCCTTGGTCAACAATGTAAAAACTAACCAATAGACAGAGTCCTGGCGACACGTTTTGTGAAGGCTAGCTTCTTATTGGTATAAAGAAATGGCGTGTTCTGCCAAATACTATGAACTTGTTCCCTTTAACAGGAAGCAACGCAGTTACTCTTTTACCAGGAAAGATGGTATAAAAAATATACTTTAGGGTGAGATCCTTTTCACATATTTTCTGGGAATCGCATGTTTCTTCATGGATGAATCTTAAAAGGATACTCTACCTATATTGCTTTAAAGAAAAATTACCTTCATCCATGACTTTTTACATAATTTAGATCAATCCAAATCAATACATTACAGAGAGTGACGTACACAACGTGAACAAGGATCATTCTATATGAATATAATACACCAATTAATATAGTGTTCATTTGTTTTCTCCCAAATATAAATAGGAGATCTTTAACCTTGAGATCCAAAGAAAATATTCTTCAAAGAGAGATCTTAAGATTGTATTAACAATAAGAACATAATTCTTCTTAGCATGCTGTACCTAGCATTCACACAACTAATAGTTATGAAAACTAACAAATGCTATGAGATTAAAACTTTCTCGAATGATTGACGTTTAATGTTTTTAATTAAAGTTAAAATGGAAAACAAATTTTTTTACGTTCGCTGTTATATCATTCGCATGTAAGTGATGATGGTCAATTTGTTTTCATGAATAACTGATGAATATGTTAACAGATAATTTACATAGGAGCTTTATAACACCTTTATTATCACGAAGAGGAAGAAACGGGCATTATTTTTAAGATATACAGTAAGTAGATAGGATAACTTTTGAAAGATGCTCACATGATGGCAATCATTATGTTTTAATTATTTATTGAATAACATACAGACATGATTTAACCACATTTATAGCCACTAGGAGGAAATGGGAAATATAGCGTGTTGGAATTATTCAAGTCTGTGTTGATTTTTACATACATTATACTATCTTTCAAATTAAAATAAAATGAAAGATAATTGATCAACCTTGAGACAAATTGGCTCGTAAAATATATCTTTTTACAAACTCTAAAAATATGCAAGTTTGGGCGTTTGTAATATATTTTACCTTTTTTGAATAATTATTTTAAATAACGATGTGACCTTGTTAATTTCATTTTAGGTTATACGTTTCTAAAAAAATAAATATGGAAATATAAGGTGTAAGTAGTAATTTTATGAATTTGTATATAGTCAGTTAGTTATTTAAAGTAATTAATTCTGACGTACTCCACTTGCACCAACGGTCATTAATCTGATTATTAACGAGCTTGTTTGGAGAGGATGGGTAGGAGGGGCAAGTCATGTGTATTTGCCAGAGGCAGTGCAATCTAGTTTTATGTCCGTAATGGATAAATAGAACAAGTTTCTTTTGGAATTATTACAAATTGTGTTAGGTCAGGCACTGAAAGTTAAGCTCCTGAAACAAAACGACACTAAATAAAATTTATTTATGTCTGTTTCAAACTAAATGTTCAGTTGTACAAGTTGACCTCACCTCAAAAGTAGTCCTTTGGTTGGTGAAAGTGTTCTGACCTCGGCATCATCGTTTGCTTGACATGCAGATGTGAAATGACGCAATTTCCCACTGGCGCCAAGTGTTCTGAGCCCATTATTTGAACTCAAAAAACAAATCAAGCCAACGTTCATGTCAAAGTGAAACAAACTGTTATTCTTGAAAACAAGCAACAAGATTCAGGCAATTCACGAGTGTTTATTATTTGGAATTGTCATTTCTGAGAAAATAGCTTTGAGATTTTTGATCCATGCGATTTAAATTTTGCTTAAGTCTGATTGTATCAGGTGTTAATAGCTGAGAAGCGTTTTAAGTTATTGTCCCACGTTAGTGCTGCGTACATCTTTTGATATAAGGGCTGCTAATTCATAATTTCTACATTTGTTTCACTTCACTAAGTGGTAAATTTAGTCTGCAAGTTTGGTTGCTGAGCTTGTCTTAGAATTAAGCTAAGACAAGCATCTAATAGCATGAGCACCATGTAGGCTTTTTAATAAGTAATTAATAATAATAATAATAATGAACGGTTGGGTTCGTATAAAGCTAAGCTACAAGAAGATAAGACTTCACACAACTCCGCCACTGTTGCAAGACTGGCTAGGTAAACACAGCAAATCGTGCAACGCTCGTGCGGCCGTAATTATGATGAATGAAGGCTGACATCCGTCGACACTAAGATTCTTGAAAGAAGATTCAATTTAACAAAGACAAGATTAAAATGTTTCGTGTTCAATATTAGCTCAAGATCTCTTCGGATAAAACTTTCAATGGTTTGTGTGTGTGTGTATGTGTGTGTGCGAGAGAAAGAGAGAGAGGTGTAGTAATCATGAGAAAAACTCCTTGTTTATGAAAGAGATCAAATTTTTAACTTTATTTGGTGTTTGTTCCACTAGTTTTTATTTCTGCCAAAAAACTTTCTAGATATCATTTTTTATTCCTCCCCACCACCAAAAACCAATTTTACGGAGAGCTTGATGCCTTAAACCATGTGGCAAAGGATGCCGGTGTTATATTTTCAAAGCTAAGTATGGAATCAATTTGGTTTATTTTGGGTTTTTTTTCTCACCATACTGGTCTTGCAGTTCATTTAGATATTTGATGATGGTGACATTTTCATAAAAGGAAATCATCAAATTATTTATTAAAACAAATATTATTTATCTAGTTTTAATTTCGCCTGATTCCAAATATTGTTTTTTAAATAAAGAATTAATTTGAAAAGTGCTTTGATGAAACATTAATGGTTCGTTTGAAGCGGAAACTTGTGGATCAAATTATTGTTCCTTGCATAATTTTTTTTACAATATTTGGTGAGAATGTTAGGCTATAAAGATAGGACAAGCATAGTGTGTGTGTGTTAATTTAAGATGACTCTCAGCCTCAATTTTAAATGAGTGGATAGTGACCTTGGATCAATGAATCAGTAATAGAACGATGACGAGCTAAGCCAAAGGTTCAAGGTTAGATCCCATGTCTAGATGTAGTTATAAACTCTATTTTGCCCGCACCGTCTCACACGGTCGTAATAGTTCGCTAAAGACCGTATTGTCGGTGACGGGGGAGGGGGGGCAAGATTCGAATCTCAATCGGGTGTACTGGGGGTGGTTTTCCCTATGTGAGCTATCAATGTGGTTTCCTATCACCTTTATAAGCTGATGTAAGTGCATTTCCTTTCATTTATCCTACTAATTTCTACCAAGAAGAGCTAGTTATCCCTAACCATGGTGTTATGAGTACTGATAAAAATCATATTTTAAATATGGACAGCCATAATCCATATCCATAGTGGAATTGATATCAAAATGTGAAATAAACTGATATTTTTTGTGGCCAACATAATACATTCCTATTTATGTTATTAACAATATTTTATCGACGTTGATACTATCTGTAAAAAGTGACAGATACAATGCATATGATTTGACGTAGGGATGAGTAATTGAAAGTACGAGTAGTTTTGGTAACTACCAGATATCTTACCATCGTATGACAATCGCAATGTGCCAGTAGCTAATGAATTCTTCACCAGTAGAATCCCAATACCTCTCTTAAGTTCGGTACACACAGAACGCTAAGCTAAGCTAAGCTAAGATTTGCTCTGCTAATTCTTTAGAAAACAAGCGGAGCATGTATTTAAAAATGTGTTGATTCACACTCTAAGCTAAGCTATGCCTTGCTTCGCCGCGCTATGTTTTTTCCGATTGCTGGCTGGGCAATTTTTCCATCTCCCACATTGGGTCATCTTACGTTGCGCATGCGCATAACACAGCTTGGGATCCGTGTTGAACAGACGCAGTGCTGGTTTGTTGAAAATAACTAAAGAAGTGTTGAAGTTTTGTTTTCATTGTTTTACGTGTATTTAAGTAATATTCTATTCGGGTTTTATATATAATACATGTTGTTATATTAAAATGGGAGCGTTAATTGAACAAGTCAAACCTCCACCTCCTAAATTTTCTTCATCTTCCAAAACAACTGCTAACAGCAGCATCTTCTCTTCCTCAGTACTATCACCTGAACTCAAACAAGACATTTGGCGAATGTCATCATAACTAAACTTTACTGGAGCATACCAGAAAGAAACAACACTGAATTCGGGAGTGAAAAGAGGGATCATTGCTTAGCTTAGCAATGAGCGTGAAACCAAACTGACAAACTCTTAGCACAGCACAGCTTAGCTTAACTTAGCTTAGCATCCTGTGTGTATCGGCCTTAAAAAATCTTTGACGAGCCACATGAGTGCCAGCGCGAGAAAGATTCTCCAGGCAGGACCGTGTGTGAAGCTAATTCTCTTAACACCAGGACCATCACATTATCACCTTGAATCATCTCACTGTTATATTACCATTTATGAGTGAAATTCCTTTACTTCACACACACACACATACACACACACACCTGCACTCTCTTTCTCTCTCACATACATATTTTCATCTCTCACACTCTCACTAACAAATACTCTTTCTCCCGCACACATACACACTCACTCTCTCTTACACACACTCACTTTCACCCATACATATACACACTCACTCTCACCGTTACTTACACACACTCACTCTCTTACACACACACTCTCTCTCTCACACACACAAATGTCCAGCAACCGAGAAGACTTGGAATCACAAGGCCACATGTGGCCAGGGCCCGTCTATAAGTGGGAGATGGTCGTGGACCCCTCCCTCGGGTACCTCCCATAAACATGGTGCGTGGGGACAGCAGCTTGGTCGGTAATCTACGAAGAAAATTGCCCTAATTTCATTTCTGACCATTCAACCCCCGCCCAACCCCGTATTTTGTTAGAACCACTAGAATAGGGGGG